>RPOG01002268.1:0-100639 GCA_008086565.1 Thalassoma bifasciatum | reverse complement strand
TCACTACAGACACTTGAGAGATACTTGCCGATAATTTCACACAGAAAAAATAACAGGAACATATAAATATATTTTCATATATTTGGTTGCGCCACCTGACATTTTTGGGTGCTCAAATTAAAAATACTAAAAAATAATGAACCTAAAAACTTTGAAATGTTGGTCAACTACTGAAATCTGTTAGAAAACATAATTCTTCACTCAGAAATATGTTTTTATCCATTTTTAAAGAACTTTTTAAAAACACGTTTTTAGACCCTCTATTTGTCACTGACCCACTTATAAAAGAAGAAAAAATATAGATGAGGCAGTCAAATAGTGCACTTGTGTTTCTGTGAGGACTCAAAAGCTTTGATAAAGGTCAGAACTGTGACATATAACTTCCAAAACTGTCAAATGTCTATTTCCTTTTTCACACCAACCGCAGTCCGACCACAAGGTAACACAACTCTTAGTTGGGTGCAACACAGCTGCAGGCGGGATGAAAACTTTGGCGGAGACTCAAGAGATTACTCCTGTTAGCTGCCCTATACTTCTTGTGTACTAGCAAACAAAACAGCCCCACACAGTTAACTTCCTTTCTACAATCAGCGCAACCCAGTATTTGACTGGTAGGTGTTAATAATCTCCCACTTGGGTGGTAGGGGGCGTGTCAGTGTATACAAGCAACTGTGTGCTCATCCCAAACTTCATGGCCACCTGACAGCTGAATGAAACAAGAGTGAGTGGTGAACAGCAGCCACACCTGTTTCCCATAACCCCGGCACTCCTTTCCTGGGGGATTCAGCTGCTGACTGTGCACATCCTGCGTGCACACCTCTTTAGTACGAGCTCTGGAGAAACCGTGTCTCCATGTGACCCCGGCTTCGGTCGCATACTGTGATCTGTTGTTTCGGGGGAAAACCCTGACTCCTGAAAACAGCAGGCAAAAAAGGCTTTTTTAAAAGTCTACCTCTGTTCATTCACAGTTGGTAATTAACCATGGAAATATCTGGAAGCCATTTTTACAGTGCAGTTTCCTATGACTCAGTGATTAAACAGTCAATTCCTGTCTATCCAAGATTTAATCAGCAGACAAGACACGCAAGCTTACACAGTGTAAAAGAAATGACAGCCCTAATGTTATTATTTTCCGTGTACTTTAGCATGCTCCCTCATTTCTTCTGTTTTGAGTGGCTGATTTCCAATGAGCTGTGGTTCTAATGACTGGTAACTCCCAGAGTAGACCCTGATAGGAAGCACAAAATTATGAATGCAACTAAAACACTGTTACTGGCCTCGAGACCCAGACGGTTGGGTAAAGTTTGAGGCTCTATATTTACATCTTTATCTTCAAATCAAATGGAAAGACTCATTCAAACAACAAGTTTGTCTGTATCTCAGAGCTATTCAACCTTCCCATCCTGTCTCTGCCACTAATTCCCTTCCTCATTCATCTCTGCAAAGATTCAAATCTCAAGTTACATTAAAAAGCTGAGACATTTCCTAAAACGCTCTGTAGCACTGTAGTTTTCAACAAACACTACTCACACAGGAGTTAATTTGCCGTTCCAGTGTCGGTGAGCTGGTTAGTGTTTATGGTCCAGCATTGTCTCCACTGGATTGACTGAAAATAGCCTTGAATGGCCACAATAATGATGATTTAGGAACATCTCTACTAGTGCTGCAAAAAGTGTGGCTCATAAATGAGTGCTTGGAATCAGAAGGGATGGAATAAGAAGAATTTTTATCACTGGAGACTAAAAAACAGATGTAGAAGAGTCGGGATATCAATACCAATCTGATATTTTAGGACTGAGTATTCTGCTGATACCAAGTTACATTCTGATGCATTCTTGCGTATTAATTTTCCATTTAACTTTGTTTTTGATGTTGAAGTGTAATTTATGAGACAAGACCTCCTGAACTTCTGTGCATGCAATTCAGCGCGCTTATATGTGAGGCTGCCCTGAACACAACTCTTACAAGACGGTGCGAGACTATGCACCTAAATACTGGACACAACAGTCCATTAAAATGTTTATTTTGTCACAAACGGGTTTTCGAAACCATCTGAAACTCAAGAGTGAAGGAGTCAATCCAGTGTGCTACGAGGTTCAGCAGAAACACGAGGCAAAGGTTTGTTTTCAAACTGATCACATCATGTTTAAGTCACCTCACATTTTGTCACGGACTGTGCTGTTCAGCTGTAGTGTGGCAGGATATGAAACAAAGTGTCTTAACAGCAGGGCAGATTTTTGGTTGCTCTCTCTCTCTATGGATTTTAATTTGTTCGAGAAACAACGACACAATCCCATTTCTGCCGGATGCCAAAGCTGTGACGCCCCAATTAATCATCGAAAACATTGAGCAGCACAGGAAGTAGGGCCTGGAAACCATCCAAAAAGAGCCTGTGACTTTCAAAATAAAACAAACCTTATCCAACTCAGATCTTATTTAACTTCACGACTACAACAAACAGACATAATGAGCGGAGACAGCAAGTTTACAGTTTTACAGCCCAACATGAGTGAAGAAAGACTTATCAGTGGAGTGGGAAGTGACAGTGACAGTGGTGCCGCTTGCCAGACTAAACATGTTGTGATGAATGCAGTCAACATGCAACAGAGCGGAGCCGTATCTGACGTATCTGATGTATTTCATGCATCATTGTAGTGATGTTTCTAGCTGTGCAAGTGTTCTGTAATAAAGCTAAGAATGGCCGTAGTTCCACATCAATGTAATATACCTTATTTTATCATCACGTTTTCGAGGTTGGGTGAACTTAGAGCTCTAGGTTAAACTGATACTGCGAGGCAAATTGTGCTGAATGGGAGCTAATGTGAATGGTCAGATAAAACAAATGGCTGAAATGCTCATCAAAATTAATTTAAAATGCATTTCTAGAAAAAAACTTAATCAACAATGAATGGGAATGAGTGCCTTCTTCATAACCTCTTCTATAAGGTATATGATAAACATCCTAAATTGGGGTAATTAAGACAAGAACTGGTTTGTACAGAAGTTTTTCATGGGTTTGTGAAAGAAGTGGGTGGAGAGCTCCAGGATGAGCTCAAACTGGGGGTTACAGCTCTGAATTCACTAATGGACCACGGGGGGAACAGCTTGCCACACAAAGCCTCTGAAAGTCAGTCACATCTGTCGGGGGAGAGGAAGCGAAGGGTGGAGTCAACAGAAGCTGGTGACCACAGGCTGCTCCCTGAACCCCCCCCTACACACACACACACACACACACACACAGCCTCCGTGTCCCACAATAAAGCAGCCAACTCATCTGCTGATGGCCTTCCTTCAAAAAGGAAAACACTGTGTGCATTTAATGTGATTAGGAGTTTTCCGCCTGCTGCCTCACAACTGAGATTTAAGATTAAATGAGAGGATCAGATGAATGCAACAGCTGAGCCCCACAGATGTGGATCCAAAGGCTTCGATTGAATCCTCCTCTTGCATATAATTTCAATAGCGTATAATTACTGTGGAAAATTAACAACAGACAGGGTTGAAATGTTGGATTATGCTGATATATTTAGTGTCCAGTCTACTTTATTTACCCTTGTTTAATATTGAGAATAGTAAGAGTATCTTTCTAAGAATTCTTACAGGGTACCTGCAGGTTTTGGCAAGTCAAATTCAAGACTTTTTAAGATCTTTTTAATGCCACTGAATGAAATTTATACCAAAAACACATAAATATGGGGGTTAAGTTTGGGGGTTCTGCTGCATTACAACCAAATCATAGTGTGTGTCACTTAATGAGACTCATTCAAGTTTACTTTTTGACTGTTTATTGAACATAAAGTTGCTCATTGGTTAATTTCTGAATGTAAAAGTGCAAACAGTGACCCATAGTCATAGACTGATTAGCTAGGATGCAGAAAAATTATATCAGCAGCTTGTAAGACAGTTTATGAAATCAATATAACATTAACAAAATGTAAGACCCTTGAGTAATTTATTTAAGACCAGAATATAACATTTTAATGAATTTAAGACTCTTTTAAGGATGTGTAGGAACCCTGTCTTAGGAACCAGACTCGCTGCTTAGTTTCCTGCAGAAAACCATGACAGGTTTGGAAACTTTTGTCTACATCTGTACATGAACTTAAGCTCAGAGTAAGTAAACCACTTTGAACCACTCCCCAACGAAAGTTTAAAAAAAAAAGAAACTCTTGACCTCATGTGCCCTCAGCCCTGTGATGGCAAAACTGTTGCTACACGTATTAACTCAGAGACAAGAACATCTTCGTAACTCCATCTTTTCCTCAATTAATAACCACTCAAGCACATTAACCTCAACAGGATCCAAATCTGCTCAGTCAGAGAACTCCGTCTTCGAGTCTATTTCGGTTTGGGTCTGTAATTTAGTCAGCTCCATTACATTATTTATTTAGATTATGAATCATACAGCCCCAAGAGAAGAAACCTCAAAACGATGGTCTTCAATTACAGACCTGACTGCCTGCAGCCACGCCTCGAATGAATCCCCTCCTCACAGCTCTGTCTCCACTACAGGGAGTCTGAAAATGACACAGTAAAGGAAGCTGGCACCAACCCTGTTTGTGTCACCGAGTCCTCCCCTCCTGCTCTGCTAAACACACAACAGCAGGCTCGGCCACATGGGCTCTAACCATATGTTATGTAGAGTCGAAAAGCTGCGCGCGTGCCTCTTGCAAACATGACGCTGGCTGGACCTGAACCTTTCTCTGGGTAGTTTGTCCTCTGTGTTGATCATCAGCTGGTTTGGCTGCTGAGGCAACGAGTCAGACTGAAAAACCTGCACACACACACACACACACACACACACACACACGGAGCACTAGCAGCACATGTTTCTAAACTAATCTGCTTAGTTTGCAGTGTGCCTTGTTTATCAGAAGCTTGGTTGATTTATGAACTGGTGTTTAGTGGGTAGAAACAGAAAAGGAATGGTATGAAGGAAGACTTTGAAAAAGTATGTGTCGCAAGTGTTTGGAGATACAACAACCTTCAGCTTCTTAGATGAATGCCAGGCTGATATATCAGTCACTTATGTTCTTATTGCAGACAGATGGTATAAACAAATCGAGTTATTTCAGTTCATGAAATTGAGAAACGCTTCGTTACATAGTCCACAAATACTAAGAACTATATTTTAGATAACACACTGCAAAAACGGAAACCTAAGCAAGTCATTATGTCTTATTTGTACTAAAAATTGTCTTATTGTTCTTAATTTGAGCCACATTCACCAGACCAGGTCATAAAAATGTCTTATTTCAAGTTTTTTTAAGACAAAAATGAGGCGTAGATTGCGACGAATTCGCCTGGGATGTCTCAAAATAAGAATCTTTTATCTTATCCCATTGGCAGATTTTTTTTGACTTGTTACAAGCAATTTACACCTCATTTTTGTCTTTAAAAAACTTGAAATAAGACATTTTTATGACCTTGTCTAGTAAATGTGGCTCAAATCAAGAATAGTAAGACAAATTTTTACTAAAAATAAGACATAATGACTTGCTTAGATTTCAGTTTTTGCAGTGGATGTAGCTCTTTGTGCATTAAGGCTGAACGATACGGGCAAAATTTCATAAATATGACTCTGGGTTTAATGCAAACTAAGCATTTTTCAGAAAAATAAAAGCATCATGATACAACAGGAAGTGGAAAGTGGGGTTAATTGATTAGAGCCCAGTGTCAGTCATTAATATTAACAGAAAGTCACCAATAATCATGTGACAGTCTGAGCTTTACATGCGGGGAAAATCTACATTGTTTATATCTTCAATATTTGGATATAAATATTTTGAATTTTCAAACCTTGATATCAATACAATATCGAGACAAGTTATGAAAATGTAGATAATGCTAACTCTCTTTGCCTGACAAAATCAAAATAAACTCACAATTAAACCCAAAAACTGCATAATAAATTACAAGGTTGATAATTTAACCAATAGAAAAAATAGTAGGAGCCATCTGAGTGGTATAAAAACAATTTCTCATTATTTTTCTGTGATTTCACTTCTGATTTTTTTTCACATTGAGCCTTTCTGTCATCGTGACCTAACTCATATTGAGTTTCTAAGCTGTTCGTACGTTGAACTGGTTCAATAAAAGCAGGCCCATACTTATAATTAACTCTGGCCGATGTCAGTGTTTTGTAGCTTTTCGATGGTCATACTTAGAGGTATGTCACTTATTATAGTTATTCATGCAGGAAATGTTTTATAGTGCTCTTTTAGAAACTGCAACCGCAGCATATCTGGCCTTGGCTTTTATTACCCCTTGGAAGAAAAAAAAAAAAAAAATTGGTGCATTCCTTGGCAGTATTTACGTTAGCATGCACCAGTGTTTGTGCCTTCTTTTGTCTTTTGTCAGGTAGTAATCCCAGCAGAGCCCCCCCCACCATCCCCTCCTACAGCTGCACTTCTCAGGACAGCACAGTGACTGGAAGGTGCTCTCTCTCTCTCTCTCCGACTGCTCTGGCATGCGGCCAAACTGCAGGTCAATACTTCCAGAGACGGTGCGACTGCAGTGCCTCCCTTGAAATATGTCTTCATTTCCCCTGCCACCTCTAACGCCCAAAGCGGAGGAGTCTGCACCGCTTCTCCTGTCTTGTATCACATAACAGTCATCATCCCCCCCCCCATCTGCATCTAAACAGTTTGGCAAACTTTTTTTTTTTTTTTTTAACCAAAGAAGCTCCTCTTCACGCACCAGCAGAAGTGACACCCAGAGTGCTCAGTTTCGTTACTATTTCTGTACAATTCCAGTCACTGCTGCTCCACAATGGCTTTCCAGACGTTAGTGTGTGAGGGAAACTAATCACAGGGGGGCTGTCCAACTCCCCCATGAAATCTGATTGGCCATCCCAGGTGCTTTGCTTAAATCTCAAACTATAACCAACTAAAGTGCTTTGTCTGAGCATCATGAGTTATCTTAAATGCAACTATTTATGCACTGTTACATTAAGCTACACATCTACTTTTTGAGTCCTACACTTTGCTACTTGAAGGCACTGTGAGAATCTGTAGTGTTTTTCCAGGATAAAGACTCAGTTTCCCACGAGCACCATTGTTCGTCGTCAGAAGGTTGTGACTCCTGCCAAGGTCTGAATTTCTTTTGGAGAGGAAATCCTGTTTTTAACACTACTTTTCAGTACAAAGCAACATGGTGATGTATTTATCATAAGTAACATAAAGCTATTGAAAGCTTTGTAAAATCAGTTCGCTGCAGTTTAGTGCACCAGGCTAATGTTACTCAATCCTGGTTGTGTCCTACCAGTGCTCATCTACCAACTTCAACCCCACCCAGTAGAGCAAACAGTATAACTGCTGCAAGTGAGTTGGAATAAACATTATCACAAACAACTCAACTGTTGTCAATCTCCTGTTTGGCTTTCTTCTGCTCTTCAGACCTTTTTTTTGACAGTCCAGCTCCATGACTACAACATAAATCCATGAAATCCGAAAGAAAATTGCATCAAAGAAAAGAACAGACCTTGTTTGTCAATGCTAAACTCTTATGCCAAAATTGTGGATTACAATCAGCAAATATAGAAAAGGGAGACTATTTCATTTTCACAAAGCTTTGCAGTTCCTTTTAAGTAAAAATACTGTATATTGGATTTATATATATACAACTTCTGTATGATACTTATATTTCAGAAATAAAAGTAGATATGATCAATGGAGATCGAAACAGTTATGCCAATCCATCATGTATTAGAGTCACTTTAAAAATAATGTAATTAAGTTGTAAATTTGCAGATTTATGAAGTGGCATCACAAATTTATGTGTCTATATAGTCACAAGTCAGGTGCATGCTCCTCTCATCCAATGATTATGCTACTATTAATTTTGCACATCCACCGTTACCTAATATAAGATAATAATACGGCGTTTTAACGCATGAACACAATTTATGTTCGTGTACAGCTCCTGTGTATATCAAAGTTCTTATTTCTTGTATCAGCAGATATATGGAATATTGTCCGATATATCGTATATTAGCTTTCTTTTGTCCCGAGTATAAGTATCGGTATCCGAATCGGCCCTAAAAATCCAGTATCGGTCGGGCTCTCATCGGCAGCTTGTAAGACAGTATCCTCTATACATCTCCTTCTTGAAAAGTCCCACTAAATAAATAAATAAATAAAATAAAATAAAACATTAACAAATCCTGCCCTGAGAAATTCAAGACCTTTGAACAATTTATTTAAGACCAGAATATAAAATTTCAATTAATTTAAGAGACTTTTTAAGGCCTTGGTTTTAAACACATGAATTTAAGACTTTTTAAAGATGCGTAGGAACCTTGTAAATATTTTTTCTTTTTTTTTTGTGGCTCTAATACACCATCATACTCTTTAGTAGGTTTGGGGCACCCCAATCCAAAGAAAATGGGAACACGGCCCTGGATGGACAACCGTCGGTATTTCCCTTAAACTCTGAGTAATGAAAGCTCACCCACTGATGTGACTAAGTGAGAAAGGTTGGCTGGAAAATGTGCCACCAGTAAACTTCTCAAGAGTAAGGTTAGGACTGAAAATCAAATTGCGTTAGCTCGTCTTCTCGGGCAGTAGTGGAAAAAGTTGACATATACGACAATTAGTGACGTTATACAAGTTGAATTCAACGAGTTAACGGTTAACTGACGCGAGCAGCTACTTCCCAACCGACGCAACGAGGAGCGAGTAACTGTTCAAACGCAAAACCGTTAGCTGAAATTCCTTTAGTTTCTTTCTAACGGGACACAGAAGAGTCAAACTAACCGAGGAGCAGCCGGTTTTCCGTTTGAATCAGAGAGTCTGAAAAACCCCGAGCTGCTCCACTTCACTTCACTGCAACTTCTCCCCCCAAAAGTAGCACGAGCCCCGCATGACAAAGGAACCGTTAAACTCACACGTTAGCCCGAATAAGGTGAGAAGAGACGTTAAAAGTCGCAGTCCGTTTGATGGTAAACTCCTCTGTAGCGGGGACCTTTTCTCCATGATTCCTGTGTGTGTTTTGTGCGCTGTGGCACTCTCAGTCCGTCCTCCTCCTCCTCGCTCTCTCGTCCCTGCTCTGCTTCTCTCTCTGACTGTGTCGCTGCTGCTGCTGCTGCTGCTGCCTGGTTGGATCGTTGGCTCGCGCTCCTGCAGAGTTCTTCTCCATAGCGACCGATCCGCGTGGGCTGTACCACTTCAGCAGGACAACAAAGTGCATCTCACGCAGCCTACGCACGCACGCACGCACTCACGCACACACACGGTCCCAATCACCCCCCATTAGGTTAGATTTTTCCTTACTTTTAAGAACAGGACACTTCTGAGATGTAATGAGTAACAGTATTATTGTTTTAGAGAGTTTTGTATTGACTTTATTTTATTGGCCTGAGTGGTTGCAGTTGTATCTCTGTGCTTACTTTAAAAGTTCAAAAAGCCATATGTGTTTTCAACCCTGCAAAACATTGTCAGAAAATTCAATTTTTTTGGAACTGAGATGTTTGTTATAGTGATGTTCGAAACCACTGATTTCCATACCGATACTAATTGTACCAATACAACTGGATGATTAATAATGGATATATGGATAAAATGTTATTTTGTTTCCATTTTTCCAGATTTTTTCTAAATTTATCATGTTTTTTATTGCAATCGCTCTCAATAATCTATCAAAAACTTCTCCATGTAATGCACTTAAGTTATCAATTCACTAGAAACTCCACCTGAATAAATTTAGGAATGTTTTTTAATGACTGTTCAGTGTGTTTGAGCTTTGAAAAGTGCATTCTGTATATCAACATAATTTTATAAATAATAATCACAGATTAAAGGGACTGTGAGGACTTTCTGATCTTATGATCTTGAAAAGGTCTCATATCTAGATACATGACTGATCATAATTCTATTATTATTAGCACTTAGATAAGTTATTTCTAAACTTTAATTCCTAGCCTCGTGATCAGGACTGGACAGGTTGAATGGGAGTTTCTATGACAACGCCAAGATGGCTGACGTAGTTTAGCAGTGAAGAAAGCAATCTGTGTTTGTTTGTTTTCTTCTTTGCTGAAAACAATTTCTTGAATTTATTTAGTATAACTGGTGGACACCGGAGCTAAGCGGGAGAGTGATAAAGCACAAGCTTAAGGCAAAAACATGGACTAAAGGTTAACACATGCTAAAGGCTAAAATGCGAGCTAAAGGCTAAGGCCTCGTTTACACGATAATGTTTCACAGCGTTTCACCCTAAACGCAGGAAAATGCAATGAAAATAATCTGCGTTTACACGACAACAGTATGGAAGCTGAAGAAAAGCTTAGCCAATCATCTGTAGTTTACACTGAAAACTTGTTCTCTAATTGCAGAAATCACAGTATCATGGATTTAAAAGCTTGTTCATAAGTCAAAAGCTCTGAGGGAGTTTTAGAACAAAAAAGATCACATACTTCTAATACACTTCAAAAATCTTGTCACAGTTATCAGTGCAGCTGATGTCTTAAATTACATCATACAAAAGACTTACATGTGCAAAAAAACACATTAGGAAATACTATATTTGCAAGACATGTATGTAAATAAGTCAAATAATGTGATCACAAATGACCCCTCTGACCTCCAACACCCCTCACTCCATTTACTGCCAACAGGCAGGTGGTAAAAAGCCCCACATGGACATAAACATGGACAAAAAAATCCTTAATTCCATTTGCAGTAACCACTGAGAACATATTTTAATACACACTGCACTTTTTTTTGTTTACAAGTTGCAGCTTTTGACAGTCTTTTTAAGGTGCATGTGTTTGTAATTGTTTCTAAATGTGTTTTTAAAATACTGGATCATGTTTCTCTTACAGAATTGGTCATGCTTTGCTGGCAGTGAAGAAATATTTGCAGATTTTGTTAAGCTTTATGGTGACTCCCTCATCGTGCCCCCAGTTTAGAAAGCACTGGTTTTAGAGAGAATTAACAACAGCAGTCTTAGATGGTATTAGAAATATAGACAGCTGCCCTTGGGCCCCAAAGTCTCAGGAGGCTTGCGGCAATTAGTGTTTGGTAATCTGATTTATTGCGCTTTTATTTGATTTATACTGTTTGCATAGCAGACAGGCAACATTGAGTGACATGATAAGAGGCACAAATTGACATTGGCTTTGATGCCCACATCTTAGGTCCTCACTTGTCATGGTTTCTAGTGTAAAACATTTACTATTTCAGTTTATACTGCTCTTAAATTATGCATATTTTCTAATGAAATGTCTCACATTGTGTTAATATTTAACGCTTGGACGAGTTACAGAGAGTGGGAGAGATTTGTTTTTGCAGGAACATTTAAAGGGTTAAACTGTTCGTGGTCAGAACAGAGGAAATCTGTGATGGCACATTTGAAAAAGTGATGATTTTTTTTTTGTATGATTATCTCTCTTCCACTGAAATGGGAGTAAAATTTCCTTCCGATCCGTGGGTAATCCCCTTGTTCAACCACCGCACTTTCAAAAACTGGTATTTTCCGGCACATTACACGGCAATGAAACCATTTATTGTAAATAACTGTTTACTTTTGAAGCATGATTATGATCTGCACAGCAGTGGGTGAAGAGATAAAAGACTCATTGTGTTGCTCAAGGAGACACCGAGGCAGATCCCATGGGTGTTTCAGCAATCAGGCCTGCAACTGGTTACACAGTAGCGTCTCTAAACATGCCCAGTCTTTTTTAGAGGTGGAGGTTGTGAAAGTTTATGTGTTTGGAAGAAGTCTCAGGCACACACAAAAATTAAATGTGATGGATTGTGGAGAGAAAAACACATTTACAATACCTTATAAAGTATCCTTTGTTTAGAAAAATTACCAAATTTGATAACTGCAGACAGTTAGTTGACATATAATACAACACTAATTCCAATGAGGTTGGGACGTTGTGTAAAATGTGAATAAAAACAGAGTAGAATGTGCTGGTAACAATCTAGATGATCTTTTTCCTCTTTTGCCCGGAGGACACCACGTCCATGATTTCCAGAAAGAGTGTAAATGTGGACTCGTCAGACCACAGCAGACTTTTCCACTTTGCCTCAGTCCATCTCAGATGAGCTCGGGCCCAGAGAATCCAGCGGCGGCGGCGTTTGTGTGTGTTGTTGATGTCTGACTTTGTCTTTGCATGGTAGAGTTTGAACTGTCTCTTGTAGATGTAGTGATGAACTGTGTTAACTGACAATGGTTTTCTGAAGTGTTCCTGAGCCCACGTGCTAATATCCTTTACACAATGATGTGGGTTTTTAATGCAGCGCCGCCTGAGGGGTCAAAGGTCACGGCCATTCATTGTTGGTTTTGGGCCTTGCTGCTTACGTGCAGAGATTTCTCCAGATTCTCTGAATCTTTTGATGATATTATGGACTGTAGATGATGAAATCCATCAATTCCTGCAGTTGGACAAAGTTGAGAAACATTGTTCTTAATCTGTTGGACTATTTGCTCACGCAGTTGTTGACAAAGTGGCGAACCTGGCCCCATCTTTGCTTGTGAAGGACTGAGCCTTTTGGGGATGATGCTCCTTTTTTACCCAATCATGACACTCACCTGTTTAAATCAACCTGTTCACCTGTGGAATGATCCAAACAGCTGTTTTTTCAGCATTTATCAACTTTCACAGTCTTTTGTTGCCCCTGTCCAAGCTTTTTTGGAACATGTTGCAGGCATCAAATTCAAAATGAGCAAATATTTGCACAAAAGTAACAAAGTTTTTTCAGTTCACGTTTTACACAACGTCCCATCCTCATTGGAATTGGGGTTGTAATATATATAATACACTTCTACCAATAATGGCTACAAGTTTCGTGTGATACCCTACAATCAGGATGATGTGTAACCATTGTTTCTGACTGTGGGAAAAAAGAGGAAGTGAATGTGAAAGTTAATATAAACCTCAGGGGAGCAGCAGCTGCTGAAGGACACATCAGTCACGTGGAGCGAACTCATTTCTCTGCTTCCTCATCCTGAAATAGCGAGTTCTTCCCAGCTTTAAGCACAAACATTCAGACTCCTCTGTCCTAAAACAAAAGTGGAAATGAATCCCTCTCTTGCATTGTTCTTCTTCTTTGAGATAGTTACAGCTTTTACACACTCAGGAATCCTGCTCTGCGTGCGGCACGGTGTTATGATGATTACGCTCCCTCAGCAGTTTCAGGTGAACATCGTAATTTCACTGAAGATAAGCAAAAATTTTAGTTCCAATGTGAGTCCCTCATGTTTCACTCTGCAGTGACGTCCTCAAAGCTCGTGTCAGTGTCCTCACCAAGTGGATGTCAGCCTCCATCTCCCTCAGAATTGAACCCACTCCTCCCTGTTTGGCTTTACCGTGATTAAAGCGTGACCCATAATGTGTCACCACGCCGTACCCCCTGCCTCTTTACCCTCTGGTGCTTTATTTATACCCTCAAAGAGCTATAAATCCCCAGGTGAAAGTGCTGCCCTTTTCACCAATCAATCTCCCTCTTGGGCTCTTTTGCATTTTAACCATAAAGTCAGAGCAGTGAGCAGCCTTCTGTGTTTACTAGATAATATTTCACGTCTTGTTTTCTCCCACAAAACATTTAGCGTGTTAATGATATCACTAAGTTGGCTGATAAAGATGCAGAGAGGGATTTTTCACACTATTTGGCAGAAGTGATGCTGCATAAATGCTCAAACCCCCCTCGGTAGCACTAAATAGTTTATGAGCATTTATGGCCCGTGACCTTTCTAATTGTGGTTACCTCACTCAGGTTCTATGCTGCTGAAATACTCCGTTAGCAGCATTACTTTTTCCTCCAGGCAGGCGAAGCTGCACTGGCACCACCTCCCTGTGATCAGTGGGTGCACGTACGTCCACACAGACTGTCTGGGACATTTGGTTTTACAGTCTGTGAAAACAGCCTTTGTTAAACACAACATTCCTCACTAGTCACATTGGTGAGCTGGTCTCTGCACACCTCAACCACCCCCCCTCACTTTACCCCTCACCCTTTCTGTCGCTGCTCTCATGGTCCCATCCCCTGCCAGTGTTTGACCATCGAGCAGGGAGAGGTCACCTCGCTGCTGACGCTTCACACTTGTGTTTGCAACTTTAGCGAGTCTTCGCTGTAATGAGCTCCTGAAGAACTGACCCTCTGCAGCGCACGGTGACCTTTACGTGAACACAATTAAGACGGCGCACACGCACATCACTGGATGAGTCGACCTCGTTGCAAACCTGCAGATCAGATCCTTTTGTTTTGGTTGTTTTATTAACTTTCTTTAATGTCACAATTCTACAAAGATAAGAACTAAAGTGGGAACACATCAGTGCGTAGTGTATCTGTATTCACAGGTGTCACATTCATATGCACCAGTGTATCCTAAATATTCACAGTCAGGACTCTGTAACAATTTAGGATCACAGAATAAAATCATGAAGGTCACAGCTATTTCACTCAAAAACTGTAATTACGGTCAGATAAAATGGTTCAAGTGGAAAAAGTTCAGAGAAGTCAAAACTGCAAAGCAAGGCATCAAACTAATGCAGCAACAATTGATGTACAAAGATCGCCATCTGCTGGAGATAATAGATATATTTATCCCAGAATGCCTCCCTAGATGAGTGAGTGAGTGAGTGAATGCTTTATTTCGGTTAATAAAACAAAATGGAATCATGTTTATACAAAAAAAGAGAACAGACAGGAACCGAAAAAGAAATATGCTGAAGCCCCAAGGCTTATTCTAGCCAACCCTACACCATCATAGGATTAACTAAATAATTCACAATAAACATCAGTGCATAGAACATTATTTGAAAACACATGAAGGCTTAAACTGAAAAATTGAATTCAATCAAATTTCATTGATAGATTCAGATGGAGATAGTGAAAGTCAAAGAAATCAAGATTAAAATGAATCTACCTGCACAGCATCATAACTGTGGGGTTCATAATTTGCACTGACTAAAGTCATAGGGGTGAGCTACAGGTAACTAAAATTACATTTTTATTTTTGTTGTTTGGTGCCTGAATGAAACTCTAAATCGTGTGAATCACTGATTTGATTTGATTTATTTCTTTCGAACATGGTAAAATAAAAAAAAATAACTGAAAACTGAAAGAAAACAGTAAGAAATACAACAAGTGATAAAAACATAACGAGACAGGAACCTAAATCTGCAGTTTCTTCTGTCAGTTTACATGTTCGAAAAGGAGTAGGAAGAAGTATATACTTATTTAGTCCCACCTCGTTCAATTTTGTTCTTATTTTGAATCATATTATACAATATCTGCAATTTTAGCAACACAACATACTATAGGGCATAAATACAAAAATAAACCCTCTTTGCTCATACCTTATTCACATTTTTGTTTATTCATAAGTATAAGTCTTGAACATAGTTTCTTTATATGTTTTTTAATTTTGTTTTTTACTCAAGTTTTGTTTTACTTCAGGATTTCTATTCCACATTTTAAATCCCTTTACCATGACAGAAACTTTTGAATGTTATTCCCACACTTCTCACCTTTAAATTTAAATTCCCCGTTAAGTTATAACCCCCCCTCTCTTTCATTAAATCTGAATTTTTTGGATAGTAGGCTATTTCTTGCTCTATATAACAGTTGAGCTGTTTTATGCTCCACCAAGTCAAACAATCTTAAAGTTGTGGATTTTAAAACAAGAATATTTTTGTGTGACTGAAAATGAGCATCAGGGATGGTTCTAAAAATGTCCCAAGTTCAGAACATGCCACATCTGTCAAACTCTTTTTTTCTGGGCCTTAATCTGAGTTAATTGTCAAACACGTCAAGATTCATCTTTAAAAAAAAACTTTGAAGAGAGGTCGCTCGGTTTGTTTCCTCTGTGATGTCACAAAATGAGCTGACAGTTAAGGAGGTTAAGTGATGACATGGGGGGAGTTGATAAACGGGGTAAAAGCTCCAGGACACGGGTAATTTGCAGTGAAAGTGAAGTTGTTGAGTGAAAAAAAGAAGAAACAAACTATACGTAAAACAACATCAAACTGAAGATGTTCTCAGAGGTTCATGTGTGAGAATCAGTGAGAAAACAATGATACATCTGGTTGGTTCAATTACAGAATACAGATGTCGTTTTACATTAATGAAGCAGCTTTATATCACTTTGGTAGACATATGCAGCCTACATGATACAAAAACTGTTCAATGCATAGAAAACTTCCTAAAATAGCAGTAATGGGTGCAAAAATAATCCACATATTTGAGGGCACTTATTGTCTATAACTCACTTTTCCTGCCATTTTCAGGTCAACATCTCATTTCACACGATCCAAATTAAATCTATTTTTTTTTTCCAAAGTGGCATAAATAACCTGATTACATAGATTTTTATTTATTGGAATAGATTTGGACCATAGCAGTGTCCTGATTGTGACTTTTTTTCTTTATGATTGTTTTTGGTGTGAAGACCAAAAAGTAGTTAAGAGTAAATCTTTACATTTTTACTTTCTTTGGTGCCTTTTTTTTTTTTGCAAGAAATTTGTGATCCGTATTGACACAACCCTGACATCTCAAATTTTAATAAAATGCCCAGAGTGACTGAGTAAATTGCTAAAAAGTGCAATAAACCTTGAAAAAGGTTAAGTTTTAGACTTTTTTCTGATTGCAAAAATGTCATGAGTGCATCCCTCAAAAATTTAAAGACGAAAAATGTGATGATGTGTTTTCAGCGAAGGAAGTGATGGGAACAACTGTGGTAACGTTTGTTGTTTACGCTTATACTGGATTTCAGCAAACACAATTTGGAATTTTGGAAATGCATTCAGAAAGTGAAACTCGGATTTTATGTGTAATAAAAAAATCGATTTATCTAATCTGGTTTCAAATCTAAACTCTGAAATGAGTGACCAAAATCTAGGGCTAAATCTGTTTACTGGGCTCTATTGGGTTAAAGCTTTTTACAGCATAAGTCGACAAAATGTTTAACTATGTATTTCAAAATGGAAAAATTCTTCATTGTGAAAAAAAGGCTAAAATAGATTTTTCTGATCAGTGTCTTGTCTTTATTCTGTGAACTTCAACAGAAAAACATCCCAAAACCATGATGAAGCACATTTCACAAAATGATCACATTGAAAAGTAAATATAATCATCCAAGCAGTGAAAGTGGTTTACAACCAATATTCAAATAAATAGTCACTGAAGACCAAACACTGACGTTGGTCCAACACTGGTGATTCACTTTTTCAGCATGTATAGATAAAAAGAGACAAATAAAGTACAATACATCCCAGTCGATCATGTTAGAGACTGAAAAAAAGAAAGACCAGGTTTTATTACACCTCAGTGTCTCAGTCTTCTCTCAGATAAGCCTCAGGCACCTCCTCCTCTTCATTAGTATTCACTAAAGATGCAGCATACTGTGTCATCCTCTCAACCTCCATCACTTTACTCTCAGACAGCTTTTTCTCTGCATCCGCCGACAGTTTCAGCGCCTCCTCCACCTGCGTCTGAGCCACCTGAATGTTCGTCCTCATCGTGATGGACGCGTGTTCGGCTCCTGGAGACACACACACGCAAACACACGGTGAAACTGCTGAAAGGTGTTTCAAAGGCTGAAGTAAAAACACCTCTGAAATTCAGACATTAGTGGTGGTCATTAACCAGGCGCTGCTGTCCGTCACCTCCATTTTGTTCAACACAAAAGCTTGATGAGTGACAACAAATGATCCACACAACAACTAAAGTGGGAAACTGACAGCAGCTGAATAGAGACCAGCACAAAAAGTAACATACAAAACTCAGAGAGGATGATTTAACTCCTTACATCCCACCTGACTCTAGCCTCTTACCATGCTATGTTTTAAAACTTCTAACTGAAGAACCACAAAGTCAAAACTCATCAGTGACACCTCATTTATAAAAGATTAAAGTCTCTAGTTTCAGAAAATGTCGCATTTTTAAGGATAAATGCAGCTGAAACAGTTTTTTTAGTCTTCATATTTATAACCAATTTTTGAACATCATTAACTTCCAGATGCTTCATGTCAGACATGAAACATCCACCACATCACTTCTACACCTTTTCATCTACATCAGGGTAAAATTTGAGCTTTCTAGGTAAAACCTTGTAGGAGTTAGAGAGTTTTTAGTCTCAGCAAACGCCAGCAGATGCGCCATCATTTACCATAGTTTAATCTGACGACTTCGCGCGAACAAAACCAGCTTTATCAGTGCTCAGTGTCCTCTTTGTACGGTTTGCAAAAAATCATGAAATTATAGCTCCCAGTCACAGATTGTACTGTTCCTGTTGTGTACATCAATATAAACGATTACACGTGGCAAAATAATCTTTTTTTTCCTGCAGTCTATCTCGCTACAGCAGGCTCGTGTCAACAGTAAGGTTATTGGTTACTGTACGTATGATTTCCAGGGCCGACAGCCCAGAAATGAGCCTGTTTGGGGGATTTTATGCAACTGCAGCTAATGCTCCTAGTAGCCAGTCAAGCAGAAAGCACTTCCTGTATAAATCAGGCTCTCCTGGCATCAAATCTCTGTGTATCAAAATGGGCATACTTCTGTCTTGTTGCTAGAGCCCTGAAGAAAAAAACATACCCAGTTTTGCCAGATTCCCATTGAGGAGGAAATGCTCTAAGACTGTGAAGCTGCTGTTATTGATGAGAACGGACACGACAGACAGACAAACAACGGACTTTACAGGAGAAATTTCACCACTTGGAATAATTTGATGAAACAACACTTTTGATATGTTTGAACTCTGGATTCCTCTGGTGGAAAGGAGAGTGAATACTCAATGACCCAGGTAAGATGTCCAATTTTTTGTGACCCCCATCTGAGTGATTCTTTCACTAAATACGTTTTGTTGGTGAAGAAAACTGTAAAATGAACTTAGCAGCTGAAATGTGAAAAATCCAAACTTTTTAACGCAGGATGTGTTCCAATGTTTGACGAAGGCGTTAGTGTTTATACTTTGATGATACAAAGGAATGGCAAATGGGGTGCTGACGCCTCGGTGGAGCATAAGGAGTTAAAGCTAAACAGTTGCATTTACAGGTGAGGACTTCAGAGAAACTTCCCAACATCCTGACAGTTTACATACCTGACGTGTACGCCGCCTCTGCTGCAGTTTCACACAGCTTGACCGCAGTCATCCAGGTTAACTCGAAACGTTTGCATTCATCGTGTCTGTCACTAACCTGTCGAAGGAGAGAGAATCATAGAACCTAAGCTGGATTCATAACACCTTCTAACTTTGCTTCTCTGCTGGTTCTGCTGACACGCTTATGTTGCAGTAAATGACAAACAGAAAAAAATAAATGCTTCGCTCAGCTTTGTTCCTAAGAAGTTCCCACCAACAAGGGCAGGAAAAAAAACTTACCTCTGCACGCTGGCCAATGATCACCTGCCAGATTGTGTCCTCTTCTGCTGGAGTCAGTTTACCCAAAGAATCCAAATATCGCCTTTGGAGGGCGATGAGTGTGTGCACAGCCTGTCAGCAAACAGCGGGAGGACATTTAAAATTAGCATTTCATCAACTACCTGGGGCTGCAAGTGACACAAAAAAGAAGAAACTCTCCTTTCTTCCTCTCACAAACCAGAAGACAGTTTCCTACAAGAAATACATTCTTAATGCTTTAAGTAATTATACTGTGGTATTTAAGTTGTAGAGTTACAGAACAGGTTGAGCTGGTCGGTTTGACTTTTAACTCCCTTAGTTTTGACAGAAAAATAAGCAATAGTTGACTCACTCTGTGCACAAGTAAAAAACTACCATCAGTCTTTGTTTCTTATATTTGGTTTGCCTTATCTATTAATTGAAATATTATTATTCATGCTCATTTGTATATATCTGTTTTCTGTATCTGTGCTCCACAAAGGGCCTTAATATTAAACTTTCATCCAAACTGCAATTAGAAAATACCAAGATAGTGAAAGAGTCTTTAGGCAAAGGTGGGGGACTGTATGAGGGTGAGGTTTGTATGTTTATGTGTGGAATAAGCTAAAATTCAATAAAAATTACTTAAAAACTGTGTTTCTGACCAGCTAACCAGTGGAAAATGTTGGTGCATGCTGCCACCTGCTGTACCAGAGTGATTACTGAATGTCTGGATAGTAACCTGCTAACAAAGGTCAAACTGAGTTTTTGCTTTCTCCTAAGAGCTCAAAAATTCATTAAAAACCTGATGTTGTTATCTATATTTCCATGCTGCATGCTTCTTTAAATTTTTTCTTTAAAAGATAAAAACAAAGTCTTGTGATTCTTGAGCGGGATTATTTTTGTGACACTTACTTTGGAGTAGTCTGTGATGGCATCAATGACAGCCAGTGTGGTTTGAGACAGAAAAGTGCTGGAACTGTCTGTCACCAGAGAAGCTGCTCGTTTGACTAGAGAATCATGAGAGAGGGTGTCGACCTGAGTCAGTTTAAAAAAAAAAAAAAAAAAGTCAGGTCAATGAATGTACAACATGGACTATGAGCTGTGGATTTTTTTCAGCATGTGTCTTACTCACCTGTTTGAAAGGTATGGCACATAACCCACCACCGACGGTCAAGGACGCAAAACTACTGTAGAGAATATTTGTCCATTTTCCTGGTTTTCTGCTTCTAACCAGGAAACGAGCAGAACTCCTGAAAAAGAAGAACACCTTACACTGTAAACTCGGATTTTGTTACAACTTAAAGTTTTTAGTAACCATGACTGAATATTTAATGAGTTCTGTAAGGGTGGGAGGGGCTACAGCAAAAATGTGTAGAAAGCATTGAAAAAATTAGTAGATGTAACTGAACTGAACCCAATCCCTTACTAAACCTTGTAACCTGGAGTGAGGAGGGCACACAGTGGACATGAGAGCCTACTGTACTGGGGTATGTCTATCCATCGTATAGATCGACATCCCCTGCTTGTATTTTACCATAGTTTATAGTCATGTACTGTAATCCATATGTAGTACATGATGGGCAGCCACAAATGCCAAACAAGAGCTGTAAAGTCTCGTTGATCAAATTAAGGCTAAAACAATACTCACATGAATTTTTCTTGAGAATTTTACAGAAGAAAATGCTATATTTTATTGCTATCCTTGACATCCAGTATATGTCAAAATCAGCTGCTTTAAGCCTTGGAGTGTAGTCAGCCTGTCATACAAGTGGTACATCCATGTCCACTGTGTGCCCTCCTCACTCACGGTTACTAGGTAAAATGTCATTTTAAGTTTACACTAACATTTTTAACCTTAAATTGAGGGGTTGTTCTGAAAAGTTGTTCAAAATTTTACTGTATATTTTACAAATATTCCCTGGAACCACAGCTGCCAGCTTTTTTTTTTTACCATAGTAACAACAGGATTTTCTTTGCAGTGTAAAAACATGACGTGTAATGACAAATAATGTCAAGTAAAGAATAACTAGTGTCTTATCTAACAACAGAACCTATTAAGTATCAGCTTGTGTAAAAACCTATGTGTGACAAGACAACGGGTTTCTCGCAATTCGGGTTAAACGGGTTAGTAAACTGCTTCCTTGTTGAATCCACGAAAACAGTGAAGGTGATGATGACACATCTGTATCTAAGTCAAGATAATTATTTACAGTTTCCTTAAATAGAGACACTGTCCCATAAAGTGCAGTTATTACATCTTATTAACCATCTGCTTACAGATAAAAATGGATCTAAACATTAGTGTATGCCAAAGTCAGCTGTTTAAGCCTTGGAGTGTAGGTAGCCTGTGTCACCAAAGTGGTACAGCAGGGTCTCATGTCCACTGTGTGCCCTCCTCACTCACGGTTAACTAGGTAAAATGTCATTTCAAGGTTATATTAACATTTTAAACCTTAAATTGAGGGGTTGTTCTGAAAAGTTGTTTACAATTTTACAGTATATTTTACAAAAATTCCCTGGAACAAACTGCTTCCTTGTTGAAATCACGAAAACAGTGAAGGTGCTGATGACACATCTGTATCTAAGTCAAGAAAATTATTTACAGTTTCGTTAAATTGAGACACTGTCCCATAAAGTGCAGTTATTACATCTTATCAACCATCTGCTTACAGAAAAAAAACTAAACTATGGAAACAGCCTCGTGATTGTTTATTTAGTGAAATGAATCACAAGTTTGACCTGAATTGTTCCTGTTCTTAATGTTCGCGAAGGAAAAAAAAACTTTAATCTACATTTCAAACCTGGGAACCGTTAGTGAAACTCAACCGTTAGAAACTGAAAATGAAAAATTGTTTTATTTGGCTTTTTAACGACAGGTAAACATCTCACCTGAGGAGACGAAGGGAACTCGTTAACGTTCGTAGCGCGGCCATCCTGGTCCGCCGCAATAAATCTTCCCCGTCACTGGTCAAAGGTTCCACTGACGAAGCTAAAAAATCTTAACCGAAGAAAGTTATTTATAACGAACAGAAATGTACAAAAATCAGTTTAAAAATTAAATTTAAAGTTCATAAGAATGATAGGCGTTACCTTTAGGAAACAAATCATTTCACAAACACAAAAGAGTGTGTTAAAGGGACAGTGAGGATTTTTTCTGTGATCACCAAAAAGTCTCATTTCTCAATATATGACTGATCATAATCAACTTAACTTGGGTGACCATATTCTGTTTCTCTGCAAAGAGGACTCTCCCCCCCCCCCCACACACACACACATTTTTAGGGGTTTTGCATGGGTCAGGGGGCTTTCTGTGCTTCTATCTCAGTTAAACAAATATTCCGAAATCCCCAGGAAGAACACTTTACCTGGATGTACTTAAAAATAGCCCAAAACAGTTCTGTAGCAACACAAGTATTCAGATGTTTAACAAAATAAGAAATAATCACCTCTCTTAAGTCTAACACTTACACCTTAGTTGGGAAAGTGATGTAGAAAACCATTCTTCAAAATAACCTCCCAATTATCAATTACGTAAAAATAGAAATAGTGCCTCAAAATATTAAAAAAAAAGAAAAAAGAGAGGTAGCCTATTCTTCAATGTTTTGTTGTGGTGATATGGGCTTGCAGATCGTTGGAACCATTATTAGCCACAGAGACATAAGTTCCAGCTTTGCAGACTGTACATTCTGCCTCCCATTTGTCACGACCTGGACGAAAACAGGGGAACTTTTTTCGCATGTCATCAGTGAAATGACAGCTGCGTTTCGGCATTTTGTTTCTGTTCGAGTGTTCTCTGGCAGTGCGCCTACCTGCCTGTCAGCCTGCGAGTGAGTGAGTGAGAGTCGAGCGCCTCTGTACTGATTTTTGAATGAATGAATACATGTTCTGGGGTTCGGCTCAAACTCCATCTCTCAGAGCGTGTTTCTAAAGGAACCACTTAACGTGAATGATAAATACACTGGTCTGTGACGCGCTCAAGCTAGGCAAGCTCAAAAACCCGGACATTTGAAGGATTTTACAAACCCCGGACCGGACAGGCCGGACGGCAAAAGAGGACGTATGGTCACCTTACTCCTGTGACATCATCCACTGACTATCTATTTACAGCAAGTCAAAGTCTTTATGATAACATAACGTTAGCTGATGACTGTGGTAGTGAGGAAAGAGATCCGTGTAGCTTGCTAAATGCTTTTAAGGCCCTTTTTCAGTGTTGCATTAATGTAAAAATCATATAAAAACTGGGGTATCATCTACACACTTGTTTTCGCTCCAAAGTTGTTTTTCTGTTGATGCATGTTCTTGTTTGCAGACAGAGCTTGAGGGAGTATGAATTTGATGCTGCCTCTCATTAAAGGTGATGCTTAATGGGTTCATTAATTATTCAAACCATTTACTGTTAATGTTGAATAAAGATAAAGATGAGGGTTAGCCCAACAGTAATGAAAAAGAAACAAAAGTCTAGAATTGTTGTGTTTTTGTTTAACACTGTAAAAACATTTCATGTAATATTTCTACAAATTAAATTGATGTATCATGACGGAGACAAAAGGTTTGAGAGGAAACTGCATCAACGTGATCTTACACTCAGTCTCACACACTGCAAAGCTGCCGGCGATGACATAACTTTCTGAAAGTTTTTCTGATGTTTTGGGAAGTGTAAATGTGTTATTGTGATGTAATCATCAAGTTAAAAACAAGTCCATTCAATCGCATCCCTGTGTGGAAAAACAAACTCCACTGAAACCAATTTAAACTGTTGATCAGCGGCTTCATTAATTATTCAGAGACTGTTTGGCTCATCAAAACATTAGAAACAGTAGGTGAATATTTCATCATCGTTAACCAAACTCGACATAAGCCTTCAGTTTAATTAGAGTACTTTGGTTTGTTTTAAAAGTAAGATTTATGTTTCTGAATCGTTATTCTCCAGGTGACTGTGAAAGGGTTGTTATGCTTTGTGTAAAGAGGAGTCAGAGTTTGCTTTTCTGTTTTATTTTCTTAAAATTTAATGCTTTAACAAAGGCATCTCATCTCCATCAAGGCTCAATGTTAAATAAAACAAATACAGCCCAGTCTCCAAATAATCTGAAATCATCACTTGAGTCATATTTTTTGGGTGGGGTTCAGTGTCATCACTTTTTATTAACTTTGAGTCATGTTTCAGGGTCACTCCACCCTTTTTATATAAACAAACATAATTATGTTTAGAAATGGCAGTCACAGCCTAATGAAGGTTCTCTGCTAGTTAGAATAAGTAATTTCACAAAACAGGACTTTTGAGGGCTATTCGTTATAATGCCTTTGTTAATATGTTTTTTATTTTTGTTTTCTGTGACTCATGGTAGAATGAGCAGTACCTATATGGCGGTTTTCTAATTTTTCCGACAACTCAAAGCCCTTTACACCTCTATTCTCTTTCACCACACTGCAAAAACTGAAATCTAAGCAAGTCATGATGTCCTCTTTTTTAGCAAATATTGTCTTTTTTTATTGTTATTTCAGCCACATTCACCAGGCCAGGTCATAAAAATGTTTTATTTCAAGCTTTTTAATGACATAAATTAGGTTTGAATTGCTTGTAACAAGTCAAAAAAATCTGCCAATGGTATAAGAGAAAAAGTTTCTTGTATAAGAACATCTTTCTGATTTCAAGAAACTTCACGGGGGAATTTTTCTTATCCCATTGGCAATTTATTAGATCCATCCATGAACAGCAGTGTCTCATGTCCACTGTGTGCCCTCCTCGCTCATGGTTACATTTCACATTGTATTTGACTCTAGAAAAAAGCCCACTCTTCCACAAATACTGTATTTTACTGTGATTTAAGACATCAGCATACTGCTGTGTTTTGTCACTTCAAATTTACTAGACTACAATGCATTGCTGGTAACAATACAAAACCATTTTTCATAACAACAGTAGATTATTGCTGAAAATTGGCTGTAAATTAACAGCAATTGCTTACAGTGTGGAAATACCAACAACAAATAATAATGTGAACAGCAGTTTTTCTTTTGATATATTTTATTTTCACAGAAAGCAATACAATAAACAAAACTGTGATGCATGATGGATAAAACTCACTGGCAAACATATATACAAGATATCCCATAATCATTTTCCATCAACTCCAAAGCAGCTCACAGTCACAGATCAAATAAATACTCATAAATAGTTCTTCATCTTTAAAGAATTAGAAATGCTTATAGTCAATATATTCTGTTCTTAAGTATTTTTTAAAATCTCGTCAAAGGAAAATACATCAAATCAAATAAATAGAAAAATCAGATCTTGATTTTTTTCTCCGTATTCTGCCGTTTGCTTCAGTCTTCTCTCAGATAAGCCTCGTGCACCTCGTGCTCCTCGCTGTCCCATCTGAAGGCAGCGTACTCCGCCATCCTCTGGATCTCCTCCACTTTAGTCTCGGCCAACATCTTATCCACATCTGCCGACAGTTTACGAGCCTCCTCCACCTGCGCCTGGGCCACCTGGATGTTCGACCTCACTGTGATGGACGCGTGTTCAGCTCCTGGAGACACAAGCAAACAAAACCTCAAAATACTGATAAAAACTTTCCTTAAATATTCTAGTATTACACATGTGATTGTTTCCATTTGCATTGAGCCTGAGACGAACTTGAATTTACCTGCGTCCTGTGCTGCCTCAGCTGCCACTTTGCAAAAGTTGATGGCATGAATCCAGGTTGATTCGAAGCGTTTGCAGTCCTCTAATCTTTCACTTGCCTACAAGAACAAGCATGAATGAAACAATAAATAACAATTCCAACTATTAGAAGTTCAGAGCCAATTGTAGTTGTGAGAAAACAATTCTTTTCAGGGGGGAAACTCACCTCTGCACGTTTGGCTTTGACCACCTCCAGGATTGAATCCTCCTCTGCTGGGGTCAGTTTTCCCAGTGTGGCTAAATAACGTCTTTGGAAAGTGACACGTGTGTGCACAGCCTGTTAAAGCAGCAAGAGCATGGAGTCAGGAACAGTACAGAGTCACTTGTATGTGACATTCTGCCTCTAAAGCATGGATAATAATATGATAAGGAAAAGAGGATACCTTTGAGTAATCTGTGAGAGCATCAATAAGAGCCAGGGTGCTTTGTGAGAGGAAAGTACAGGAACCATCTGTGGCAACTGAAGCAGCTCTTCTGATCAGGGAGGCCTGAGAAAGGTCTTCTGCATGCTATAAAAAAGAGAGAAACTTCTGTTTTATACACCATCTTTTTCAACTTTTATAAAAATGGTTAACTTTTCTGAATCAAAAGAGCATCTCTGTTTGGAAAAGAACAAACCTGTGTGAAAGGGAGAGTGTTAAGTCCTCGAGTAGCACTTGGAGATGTGATGTTCATGTGCGCTGTGATCGTCTTCTCCTCCAACTTCTGGACTCCGGGTTTGAACTGACCACTCTCAGAAATGCTGCAGAGAAAAAGAGGTATAAGCAGGTTAGTTTAATCATGATAACTTGTGTTGCAGCTCACTTTAATAAGAGTCCAATTTGACGTAAAAATCCTTCATTTATGTGAAACTGACCTGATGAAACGGACACAGGCCGCTCCTTTCCTGAGTTCGTTCTTCTTGGTCAGAAATGAAAAGTCTGTCTGGTTGCGCAGAAGTCCTCTTGCACACACTGAACACTGTCGAACAGCTTGCATTTTGCAGATTAGTCGTGCACTGACACTGAGACAAAATCGGATAAAAGTAGCTGAAAGTAGTCAAACTTTGCTTTATCCTTGATTCTAATAAGTTTTCTGTTTAGTCCCTGTTATCTTTAAAAGCAGAGTAGATGTTTTTTGCTCTTGTTTGCTGCTTGTTCTTCGGTTTGCTCGATGATGATGTCTGACTGAGTTTCCCGTCAGTATTTATAAGGCCCCAGGATCTGTGTCATTACGTAAAAGCCATTGATCTGTTGACTCTACCCACAAATGTGCGTATTTGGCTTTATCAGAGAAGGGCCAAAGGGACAGGCATTACGTACAGGCCTCTCACTTTGAGTTGGTGCTTTGCTGTGTGAGCGTGTGCGCATGAAAAAGAGGGTCAACTGCAGTTAAGAAAAAATTACCTTTTAGGGAAAAGTTCTTTTAGTCTTTGGCCAGAAAGTCAAAAATATTTTTCAGTTTAAAAGTTCAAGTTTAAAACTTGAAATTTAATTTGATTCATTGTTCTTTGCCTCTTTTCTTTTCTTTTTTTTTTCTTTTTATGCTCCCAGCTTGTCAGTCTTATGATTTGAGTTCCTTTTTTAAAGGTTCTAAGAGTGGGGTTGATGGTGATGGTGGTGATATATTCTGAAGTTTTAGTTCAGAATAGGGGCGGCCAAAAATAAGAGCTTTGTTCTTCCAGCTTCTTTGTTCTCCAGTAATTTCATGAATAATCTTTTTTTTATGTTTTGCAGAACTTTTTAACTCTCTTTCATCCATTTTAGCACTGATTAATTTATGGTTTATAAGCTTTTTCACCCTCAAATGTCTGTCTATAACATGTTCAAAATATTTATATGTTTGGGGAAAAAAAAAAAAAATTTCTAATATGAATTTTCACCACACGAACCATTGAATTTGGGAGTAAATAACTTTGAAATAGGTGTCCACTGTAGTGACCACTATGCACCACAGGGTTAAATATTGTATTGTTGTAAACTCTCATGTTTGGAACAAATAAAAAATGACATGAAAAGTAACCCTTAATGTTTCTGACTTAGACCTGTCATAGTTTTCCAGCATTACTGGCATGAAAGGGCGATCCCAGTTGAGATGTTTTCTATGCAGGACAAGGGGGGGGGGCATCGGTATCTGCTTTTTCCTTCAGTTCCAACAACTGGCAGCAGGGTTGCCATTATATTACTGTGAAATAAACAGTTTTTTACTGTAACAGAAATTTACAGTATTTTAATGTTCATCACTTTCTGACCATGATTGAGGAGGGCACACAGTGGACATGAGACCCTATATGGGTGTACATGGGTGTATCACATAGGTCACACAGGCTGTCTTTGCTCCTCAGCTTGGACCAGTTGTCAGCGGCTAAGGCTGGATGTCAAGGATTTCTCAAAGAACGGTATTGTCTTCTGTCAAACTCAAATGAATAAGCCTCTGAATATATTGTATAAGCAGTACATTGGATTATTATGTAGGGTTGTAATTTGTGTATGTAGCCGTGGGGCACAGACAGCGTGAGTCATCTGTGTGATCTATCCATGTACAGCAGTGCCTCATGTCCACTGTGTGCCCTCCTCACTCATGGTTACATCCCACATTGCATCCAACTCTACAAAAACGCCCACTCTTCCACAAAGAATGTATTTTACGGTGATTTAAAACATTGGCTTTGTGTTTTCCCTTCAAATTAACAGACCACAATGCATTGCTGACTACAGTACAAAATTGTATTTCATAAAAACAGTAGATTACTGCTGAAAGTTGGTTGTAAATGGATGTATTGGTTTCTCTTTGGTTTCTTTGGAGGTGTATAACTGCAAAACTGTGTCTCAAGAGCTGCTGCTTTTGAAATACTCTGGCATTTAATAGAAGCATCACGTTGCTCACACAGGAACAGGATGAACAGCAGAAAGGCCCAAACTACACACAACTCCTCTTTCTGTCAGACGCTACACAGGTTTATAGTTAGGACACCACACTTCACATACCAGGTCAAGCTTTTTGTGATGAACATACTGTTTGAGCCAGACGGAGGAACAGGGCCAGATGTTGTTGACAGTCGATGTAAAGATAAGTGTTCATTTTCTGGACTGTAAATGTGACCTTGTGTCCTGTTTTTCATTTCTAGTGTCAAACATTCATGTTTGGAAAAGTCTGGGTTTGAAAAAATCAATAATTTTAGACCTGAAATGTGTTAGAGACATTACTCTCAAGAGGATCTTAGTCATACCATAATAATAACTTTCAATCAGAACTTTACAGACAGATTTCTGATGAAAACAGGTGGGAAATGAAGCATTTGAAGGGTAGTCATGTCAATCTGTTTAACAACTTTATAAAACCAACAGCTTCACTTTACATCAACATCGTTTTTCATATCATGATTAAACTCTCAAAGGCATAGGTGTCAAACTGTGGCCCGTGGACCAAATTTGGCCCTCAGTGCAATTATATTTGGCCTGCAAGGCAATACCAAATAACTGCTAGAGCTATTGTATTTTATATATTATGTATATTAGAGGTATTATACAGCCCACACACTGTTGCAACTACAAATCCCAGAATTCTCTGCTGGACTTTTGGTGTTGCCAATCATAAGGACCTCATGCTACCACTGGCACCTCCCAAAATTGGCAAAAAATTAAGGCAGAAAACAGAAGCTTTCTGGACAGTTAGGAGGCAGAATATCTGTTTACATATATTAAAAAAACAGACCTAATTGTCTTTTATTATTACTTAACTGGTTTGTTATTTTAGAGTTTATTTTTAGCCCAAATATATAATAATAATAATAATAATAATAATAATAATAATAATAATAATAATAATAATAATAACTTAACTGGTTTAGCCTGTGAAAATATTATTATTAATTATTATTGTTATTATTATTATTATTATTATAGATTATAATAATAATAACTTTCATTATCTAGCTCTTTTCAAAACAATGTTACAAAGTGCTTCACAGAAATTAAAAACTACCAGAAGAAGGGAAAAAAACCATTAAAAAAATATAAAAACCAAAAACACTGTTTAAGCAAATAATATAAGGAAACACAGAGGATTCAAGACCCTGCCTGTGACAATGTCAAAGGAGAAAAATGTGTTTTTAAAAGAGATTTAAAAGTGGACAATGAGTCTGCCAAATGTTTCCTGTTGAACTTTAAATAAAAAAAACACAAATATTAAATGGCAAATCATTTTCATTTAAATTCCATATAAGAAATCAATGCAATTGATGCCGATTTATACTTTATATTAGATTTGCAGTGTCAAGCTCTGCTTTTTTCAATTTCAATGATAAAGTATAACTTGTTTTTGTTCATATGCAAAGGTTCATTGTTGTGTCTGGAGAAGGATTTTTTCCATAAATGTGTATGTTGGTCCACAACTTCTCCCAAGTTTTAAATTTTGGCCCTTGAGTTTGACACCCCAGCGTCCGAGTCTCCAGAGCAGCTCTTGTTTCTCCTGCTCAGTAAATAACAAACTGATTATTAACACGAAGCTCTAGAGTCTCATCACTAAACCTGAAAGTTTCATGTTTGCCAAACAAGTTGATTCAGTCGAGAGCGGCTCCTCAGGGCTCGTCCCCCTCGTTGTGTAACTCCTACGTCAGCAGAGAGGACTGTGGGGGATCAGACTGACGACAAGGCCAAAACAAACTTTCAGGTTACCATGTGGCAGATAAGTTATCAGAGAACCAGACTAAATTAATAATGACTGCAATAAGTTTGGCAAAAAATCTTGAGATTTAAGATTAAAGGAAGAAGAAAAAAGACACAAAACCCTGAGATATTCTTAAACCATTTTCTCCTTTCTGATGGATCTGATACCTGGACTCAGCCGATAAAAATCCACTAGTGTTCCCTTCTAATAGTCATGTTCCCCCTTTTTTGACTGTCACAAGTTGCTTTCATTTAGTCTTTATTTCCCATTTTGCTTGTTTTGTATCGTCTATATTCTATGGGATCTATGGATCTATGGATATTGAATCTATTGTTGCTTTGTTTGAAAACCTGCACTCGTCCAATGGGAATCATCTTGGTACTTTACTTAAAACAGCTGGAAAAATCTTCTGAACTCGATCTATAATAAACAGGTCTTGAGGAAGGCTTATGCCATTTTAGATTGTTGTAATCATGCGCTTAAGAACGAGTTTGAGCTTTTGCCCTCTGGGTGTCGTTTTGGGCTCCTAGGAGAAGGAATGGAAGATTTCAGGGCTCTTTTATCACCAGTGCAATTCATTTACTTTATGGCAAATATCTTTCGGTTGCTCATGTTGCTTTTGCACTATTATTATTGTCGCCCTACTTGAACTTTCACACTTTGCGCTTTTCTGCATTTACTTGTATGTTACTCTCCAGTTTTAGTGATGAGCTCTTGATTTTTTATTGTCTCTTATTGTGTTTCTTATTCTGCATTGTGTTGTTACATCATTTCTGTATTTTAGACTTTTTATTGGGTCTTAATGTCATCGTCTACCTTGTCTTCTGTGTGTTCTGGCTTCAATGCTAATTTCCTTCGATGGGACAATAAAGTCATTCTGATTCTGATTCTTGCATTATACTGTCATCAGTAGTTTTTGGTTTCTTAATTCTTTTGTTCCACACAAATAACTAAATTGTACTTGTTTCTTTTTACAGTTGTGTTTAAAAGTTTACACCCCCTCCAGCAGAGTTTTCTGATTTTTTGGCCTTTTTTCTCAGGAAATATGAATGATAACACAAAAACCTTTCTGTCACTCATGTTTAGAGGTTGGGTGAAGACATTTATTAACAAACACAACTGTGTTTACTCATTTTAAATCATAATAACAACAGAAACTTTTTTATACACACACACTGATTACAAACAGATAGATCACAAGTGAGGATGATTACCTTTAGTAGACATTCAAACACATTTGTGTTCACTTTTGTGCATTTATCAGGACAAAACCACCAGAGTTGTGTAAACTTCTTAACAGGGTCATTTTTGAAGTTTGAAATGTCTTCACCCAACCTCTAACCATGAGTGATAGAAAGGATTTTGTGTTATCATTCATATTTTCTGGAAAAAAAGGCCAAAAAACACACTGTATATCTTAACATGACCTGAGATTTTTTCCTTCACTAAGAAATGCTTCCACAAGCATCACTTTAAAATCACTTTGAAAGTTTTAAACATCATTACATTGGTGCAATAAACATCAAAATTCAGAGCTCTAAGTCTTTATTTAAAGCTTTTAAACTTAAGTCATCAGCGTCTCCTGAGCCTTTTGAGTCCATAGTTAGTCACTGATAAATTCAAAATAAAAAAGTTGAAACTATTTCTTCAGTAAAGGCCTAAACATCTGCTATTTTAAACTCAGTCAGACACAGTCACACTACAGTTAAAAGCATTTAGGGACACTGCCAAAACACTTTGCTCAACAATTCCCAAACTGCATGGTACAGGACACAGCTGGAACATCTGACCCAGGTGACTCCAAATTGTCCAATCAGCACGATCAACCCTGCGTCAAAAATCAATGAGAGAGTATCCCAATCCAGCTGGAAAACAGCTCAGTTCACTGACTTGGAAAGTGAACTGCATCAGCAAATAAAAGGAAACTTTCCTGGGACGTTTAACAGCCACTGAAGGTTTCCTGTCTGGTGCTGGAGGCGTATCTTATTTCACGAAACCATAACTTCACGGTCAACCTGAGCGCTGTTATATTTCACAGATGTTCAGCAGCAGAGATTACAGAACATCTGTCTACATGAGCTGCAGGAATAGTAAATAAGAGGTTTTCAACATGAAGGTAGTGATGCAAGCTCAGGGTTTCTGCCAAAAACAAAACTAATGATAGTTGGGCCTCATTTCAAACCTGACATGTTGTTCATGAAAACTTACTTTTTTTGTCCTTTGTTGTCTATTTAATGTGAAAACATGAAAGATGCACAAAAGGAATTTTCTGTACAAAAGATCCCATAATTTCTATTACAAACCCCAATTTCTACAAAGTTGGGACACTGTGTAAAATGTAAATAAAAACAGAATATAATGATTTGCCAAACTTCTTCAATTATATTCAATTGAATACACCACAAAGACAGGAAAAACTATTATTTGTGTGCAAATATTTGCTCATTTTGAAATTGATGCCTGCAACACGTTCCTAAAAAGTTGTGACAGGTTCAAGAAAAGTCTGGTAAAATTGCTGATGCTGAAAAAACAGCTGTTTGGATCATTCCACAGGTGAACAGGTTCATTGGAAACAGGTGATATCAGGCTCAGTCCTTCACAAGCAAAGATGGGGCCAGGTTCACCACTTTGTCAACAACTGCGTGAGCAAATACTCCAACAGTTTAAGAACAATGTTTCTCAACGTCCAACTGCAGGAATTGATGGATTTCATCATCTACAGTCCATAATATCATCAAAAGATTCAGAGAATCTGGAAAAAAATCTCTGCACGTAAGCAGCAAGGCCCAAAACATTGAATGGCCGTGACCTTTGACCCCTCAGGCGGCGCTGCATTAAAAACCCACATCATTGTGTAAAGGATATTAGCACGTGGGCTCAGGAACACTTCAGAAAACCATTGTCAGTTAACACAGTTCATCACTACATCTACAAGTGACAGTTCAAACTCTACCATGCAAAGACAAAGTCAGACATCAACAACACACACAAACGCCAGAGTCCACATTTCAAACTCTTTTAGGAAATCATGGACGCAGTTTCCTCTGGGCAAAAGAGGAAAAAGACCATCTGGATTGTTATCAAGTTCAAAAGCAGCATCTGTGATGTTATGGGGGTGTGTTAGTGCCCATGGCATCATGGGTAACTTACACATCTGTGATAGCACCATCAATACTGAAAGGTACGAACAGGTTTTGCTTATTTCAGCGAGACAATGCAGAGCCACATTCTGCACCTGTGGTAGTAAAAGAGTGTGGGTACTTGACTGGTCTCCCTGCAGTCAAACTGTGTCAATTTTGGCTTTTTTCTTCAGCTTTTTTTATGTTTTTCCAATGCATATTAAGGAAATAAACACATTCATACCAAAAACATTTATAATTGCAACAATTTCTGGGAGAAATGGTGTATTTTCTGGAAAAATTCCAGTGCCAATACTTTCATCCATGACTGTATCAGTGAGTACAATTTCTACAAAACTGTACTTTCCATTCATTAAACACATTTGCTAACCGATTTTCACAATGACTAAAAAAAGAGGAAGAGGCTACTTTCAGGTTTAAATGGCAAAGATCAGTGATGTATTTTATATTCACTTAGTGGCACAGATAGGAACAGTTGTTTACTGGGTTCAAACAGTGCGTTGACAAAGTTCAACAGACCAACTGCTCTGACCTCTTTCTAAAGCCGCCGAACAACAAAACAGGCTGTTTTCATTTCATACTGTCAAAACCTAAAATTTTCACCACAAACTAAAGTAACTTTACACACTAATAAGACATCAAACCATCAGATCCCCAATGAAATCTGTTGTTTGTTGGAAACGATGCTTAATGATGACAGCATGAATATTTATCTCTGGGGGAATCGAGACCTGAGCCAAACAAATCTGAGTGATGAGAGGAGGAACGTCTTATAAATGATGTTCATTGATGATAAATTTAACGTTAAGAACAGAAGACTTCGCTGTTTCCTGAGGCTGATGAAGAGGAAAGGTAAGAAAGGAGAATATTGGATATGATGCACTTTAACCCTGTAAAGCCCGACTTATCAAAAATAGGCAGAAATTTATTTTGGAACTGAGATGTTTATCAATCCTTTTTAACAAAATCTACAAAAAATACTGCTTTATCATTTCATTCATACTATATTTCTTGTATCACATTTGACACACTGGGCAACTTTGTGTACTATTTAATCTACTTTATTAAAGCTTTGCTGTGAATATGCATCTATGTTATGCAGAAAACACTTTTTTTAAGTAACTTGAAGGCTTCTAAAAAGTGAATACCAGGCTTGTCGACAAAAATTAAACTTAAATGAGTCTCATTGAAGGACACACGTTATGATTTGGTTGTATTAAGCAGGATCCCTTAACCATTAACTATATTTATATTGGTTTTGGTCTTAATTTTCTTCCAAGGTGGCATTAAAAAGGTCTTAAAAAGCCTTAAATTTGATTTACTGAACTATTCAGATGTTATTCTTGCTGCAACTTCTTGAAAATGAAACAATGATTGTCCTGAAAATATGTGAGTGGATGATTTTGAAAAGGGCCAAAATACAACTTCAGTCGACTGTAGTGATACAAGAAACCTCAAAGTGGTAAAATATGTCTTTAAAAATATTTCTAACAGGTTTTTAAAGAAACTATTTATTATTTTAATGAGATAGAGGTCTTTGAACTCATGTATCGAATCTGATACTTGTGGCTTTAAAGGGTTAATTCAGTGTTTTCTGTGTCCTCTTTTTCTTGCAGGTTTTTTTTGTCACACATGTATGGTAAAGGCCAAAAGTTTGGACACACTTTCTCATTCAATGTATTTTCTTTATTTTCATGTCTATTTAAATTGTAGATTCTCACTGAAGGCATCAAAACTATGAATGAACACATGTGGAGTTAATAACTGAAAACATGTTTTATATCATAGTTTCTTCAAAATAACCACCCTTTACTCTGTGTAGAGGAAACTTAAAACTCATTCATGGAACAAATTAAATTCTTAGCATTAAATATATGTAAATTCACTTTGATTTGAGGTAGCTCTAATCTTAGTTTTAATTTATAGATTTGAGAAATCTATTTTGGGGGGAGTTTGGGCAATTAGGTCAGCCAGCACAGGTGTGTTTTTTTTTTTTTTTGCATCTGTTCTTTTGTTCTTTTCTGGTTGGTGTGACATGAGGCCTGCACAAAACTGTTTTTTATTTGAAGAACGTGATTGAATGGATTTGTGTTATACCTTTTTTGATTTTACTTTGGATGAAATATGGAAACTGCGTCCCCCAAATAAATGGATTTACAACTCATCAGTGAGTAACGTCTATTTTTGTTAATAAAAGTGGACACGCGTCATCACCAAGAGCCTGTGTCACACAAGTGGCTTTGAATTTGTTTTTATGGGGATCTGCCACAACACTCTGATTACTGCTTTGTATACTTTTGGTATTTTTCAAGAGGTCGTCACCTGAAATGGTTTTGTGCCTTATCAGGGTTAATTAGTGGAATTTCTGGCTTTATTAATGGGGTTGGGACCATCAGTTGTGTTGTGCAGAAGTCAGGTTAATACACAGCCAACAGCCCTATTGGACGACTGTTAAAATTCATATTATGGCAAGAACCAATCAGCTAACTAAAGAAAAATGAGTGGCCATCATTACTTTAAGACAGTGGTTCCCAAAGTGGGGGTCGGGACCCTTTGGGGGGTCGCGAGACATTGATAGGGGGTCATGGAATGTGTCCCAAAATCGAAAACTATGAACAATTCATTAACATTTTATCCATTATTGTGAGAATAAAAGCAAAAATTGGGGTTAAAGATAATATAAAATTATGCAAACAGAAAATGTTTTATCTGTTTTTCACATTTCTTTGTTGAAGTTTGATGCAGTGAACTCAGCAAAGTGCACATTAGTCGATAAATTTTCTATCAATCAGTTAAATTAAGTATCCTCAGGAGGGTTTTGTTTGTTTTTGTCTGTTTTTGGATTGTCCCATTAGTGTTGTACCACAGCAGGGGGTCGCCAGTCCCTAACGCTGCTATTTTGGGGGTCACAGGCGGAAAAGTTTGGGAACCCCTGATTTAGGAAATGAAGGTCACTCAGTTTGGAAATAAGTCATGAAAATAATTGAATGAGAAGGTGTGTCCAAACTTTTGGCCTGTTCTGTATTAGTGATTGAGTTGTTACATTTAGTCACGCAGAGTTTTTTTTCTTTATGTTGTGAACAGGTGACAGAAAATGCAGAACCTGACTGACATCCCAGGTAACACGACCTCCAACAAAAGCCTGTCTGTGATCATCAAGGTGTGCGTGGTGATCCCTTTCTTCTGCGTCTTCATGTGCTGCATCGGCGTCATGCTGCACATCTTCGCGTCTCACAGACAGTTCCTCGACACGTCTCGTTACATCCTGTTCGCCTACATGCTCATCAACGACACGCTCCAGCTCTCCTCCTCCGTGCTGCTCTTCCTCTTCGCCATGGGTGAGGTCGAGTTCGCCATCGTCTACTGTGTTCCTCTGCTGTTCATTTCCACCGCCACTTTCCAGAACACGCCTTTAATCCTCGCTACGATGTCACTAGAGCGTTACGTCGCCATCTTCTATCCTTTACGGCGCCCTGCAGCCTGGCGCTCTGATCGTATGTGGATGATTGCTGTTTCTCTTTTGCTCATCAGCTCCATCACCCCTCTCGTCGATCACGCCATCAGGGAACGAAACCCTGCGGTGGATGACTTCACCACCCCTGTGCTTTGCAAAACTAACCTCCTCAACTCATCACCCATTCAGAAGTTATTCAAAGCTGCTATGAGTATTCTTTTCTTTGCAGTAGTGGGTGTTATCATCCTCTTTACGTATGTGAGGATCTTATTGGAGACCAGGAAGCTGAGACAGGACAGAGAGTCGGTGAACAAAGCCATGCACACGGTGCTGCTGCACGGTTTTCAGCTGCTGCTCTCCATGTTGGCCTTCACCAGCCCCATCACTGAAACTCTCATCGTGCTGCACGTGAACTGGTTAGAAGAAGACATTACTTTTTTTAATTACTTCTGTTTCATGCTGATTCCGCGCTTCCTCAGCCCGCTCATCTACGGTTTCAGAGATCAGATACTCAGAGGCTACATCGGGAAAACGTTTCTCTGCTGCTCCAACAAAATAATACCCGGAATCAGAGTCAAGCTGCAGGACAAATCACCCGCCTCGTGAAATAGTTGTTTTGGGTTTATAAAGTCAAAAAAATGGATTTGTTAAGTTAAACAGGATTTCAAAGGATGTGAAATATCTTAAGAGGAAGTCTTTAGAGCAGGGGTGTCCAAACTTTTTAGCAAAAGTTTTGGAAACTGTGAAAATGACCAAGGTCCAGGGCCTGGAAAACTATTTCTTTTAAGTGGTTTCTATAAAAAAATAAGAATGGTTTCGTCAAAACATGCTTATGCTATTATTGCAGACCTTTGAGATAAAACCAAACCTGGGAAAAATATGTTAAAAGTTTATGGCAGACTCAGGATCTGGACTTTAACTTGTTTGTTTATACAAAAACATTTTGAACTCCAAATATCTTTGAACCATTTTATGCTTCAACTTTTATCTTTTTTTGACCATATGATATCTTTAATTATGTTTTTTGGTCCTCTTATGTGTTTTTTTTTTAATTCTAAACAACTTATGAAACACATTTTGCATCACGCCAAATGCAATTATACGGAGAAGTTAAAGGGACAAGAAAAGGTTAAAAAAATAATAATAATTTCACGTGCGCACTTAAAACTTTCACGTGCTCACTAGAAACTTTTAGGTGCTCACCTAAAATGCTTCAGATGCACACCTGACAGTGTTCCTCTCTACAAAATGACAGTAACAGAGTCAGTGCGTGCGTATTATTGCCATGAACTTTATTATTAGGACATTGCTGCCTTGCTTGGTTATGGTTATGTTGTGTCCGAGAGAAACCTGAAGAGAATTTTGAAGTCCTATGGTCTGTTTCGACGTAAAGGATTCACCGCTTTGGATCCTGTGTTTGATTTCATAAAGGGACAGCTTCAAACATCTGGCCAGCTCTGTGGCTATCGTTGGACGTACACAAAATGTCACCTAAAACTTTCAGGTGAGCACCAGAAAAGGTTTCAGGTGCGCACGTGAAATTATTATTTTTTTAACCTTTTCTTGTCCCTTTAGGAGCTCCGTACAATTAAACGTCAGCTGTAAAAGTTGTTGAGTTTTTGCAGATTGTTCAGAGCTTTAGCTTTATAAAGTTGCCTATGCACAGTGCAAATTTATTTCAAGCACTTGACAGAAACTGTAAATGTAAACGATTAGAACATGATTACTTTAAGTGAAAAAACTGACACATTGTAAGATGAGAGCTTTGGGCCGCTTGAAAATAGACGGCGGGCCACAACTGGCCCCCAGGCCGTAGTTTGGACATCCCTGCTTTAGAGGGTATTAAAGAATTTTTGATGTGATGTTGTTGCACTTTAAGCAGAGTTACTTTAACCCTCTGATGCATGAATTATGAAAGTCAGTGTCAGGATTTTTCCCTTGAGTGTTTTTATTTGTCTTAAGGCATGAAAAAAGTTTCCAATTTTTTTTCAAAAATTTGTAACTGAGCATTCAACATAAAACGGTGTGAACTTAATGTAAATATGACTTTTTTTTTACTTCTTTTTTTTTTGGTAATTTCATAAATAATCTTTTTTTAATGCTTTGTGAAAAATTTTAACTCTCTTTCATCCATTTTAACACTGAATAACTTATAGTTTATGAGCTTTTTCACCCTCAAATGTTTGTCTGTAACTTTTTTTAAAATATATATATGTTTGAAAAAAGAATTGAAAACATTTTTCAGGCCCTAAGGAGAATAAAAATATCATGACATAGGCTAATATGAATTTCCACCACATGAACCAATGAATTTAGGAGTAAATAACTTTTAAATAGGTGTCCACTGTAGTGACCACTATGCACCACAGGGTTAAGGTGCATGAATGAATTGTATCATGAGAAATTCTTCATACAACGCTCAAAAAAATTAAAACATGACATGATCAACTATCACCACTTCTGTCTTTAATATTTTTTAGTGTGATAATGAAACAGGTATAAAACTGTAAAATGTTCATTTTATGCCTCCAGAAGCCCTGCAGAAGTTCATGGGTCCCTTAAAGTTGTTTTATTGAGCAACGATGCTGCTTGGTTCTTATATAAAGGTTTTAGAGTGGTTGTTAAATCAGAGAGGAGCTGGATCTTATCTCTGGACATGGATAGATAAAGAATTGATTCGATGTAGTTTTTCTGTGTTAAACATAAACCTGACCGTGACCTTAATTCTGTGCCAGCAGCATCAATGGTTCTTACTTAATTGAGTGAGTGAATTTAAGGTTATCTGAGATAAAATCTGCTCAGCTGGCATGAAGAATTAATCATGTCGGATTTATCATTAACTGGACTGTGGGTCATAAACTGGGTCCAGGCAACAAAACACTTTTGGCTTTTTGTAACCTGCTGTGATCAAACTGTGACAGATGATAAAAAAGAAAAACAAAATCAGAATAAAATCAGAATAGTCACTTTTTTGCCAGGTATCTTTAAGAAGAATACAAGGAATTTAACCCTGGTTTGGAACTATACTCTCTCTATACAATTATGTACAAATAAACACTAAAAATAAATCACAAATAAAAAACAGAGATCAAGTATGTGAAAGATAAAACAGAAAAATTTTGCTAAAAACAGGAAAAGAAACTCAATTTTTTTTTAGAGAATACACAATTAAGTTATCAGTGCAATGACTAAGGACACAAAAAGATGTGCAATGCAAAAAGAATGAGCAATAGAGAACCAGACAGGTGGATTGTCAGAATTAAATGAAAGTTTTATCGTAGGGTTAATTGTGCATCAGAGTAATGGCACAAATCTGCAAAAATTAATGGTTCATTGATTGATTTTGGTGTTGTTTTGCAGACGTTTGTACATGTTTCTGAATGCACTCTTGGATACTAAACCTTGCACAAAAATTACATGAAGTTTTCATATCTGTTGTGAATAAAATCAATCATCTTTGCAGTAACGACCAATGATTTTTTCCTTTTGAGTGTTCAAATCACAAATATGCCACAAATTGAAAGCATGAAACGAAGTCAAAGAAGTCAGAGCCTCATTTTTACAGATTAAACCTCAAGATAAGAATCCTTTGAGTTTGTAACAACTCATTCAACAATTATTTTTATAATTGCACATAAAATAAATAATAGCATAGGGAGTTATTAAGCTTCTCGGATGTCTATTCCTGTCAGGTTCTGGCAAAGAAATAAAATGTTTTTGGAGGAAAAATGAAATATTTATCTCCATTTTAGGAATATTTTGATTGCTTGATAATATTAAAGAATCAAAAGTTTGCATTTTGAATTGATTCGATTGATTTCTTAATGCACAGTTGGGATCAAACTGTTTGGTTGTAATACACAGCTTCAGCCTGCAGGTGTCACACTTACTTCAAACGCTCATACACGCAACTCACTTTGTAGTCTTGATGGGCAGTTCACTTAAAACTAGTTATAAGGACAGAATATAACCATTCGTTGAAAGCAGGGGTTGTTTTTTATTATAATAATTCCATATTATTTTGTTTCAATTGAAAGTTACACTAAACAAGAATGTCATAAAAGATATTAAAGGAGGATATAAAACTCTCTCTGTTAATAAGAACATTTCCCGTAAGAGTTTGCTTGTTTCTTGCGTTTGTGGAATATGAGACAAACGTTTTGGATTTCTCATCGAGGAGTCAACTAAAGTAAAACTAAAAACACATACTCACAGTGACGCACAGGAAACGTCTTGGTGTGGGCTGGAAAAGCTGCAGGTTCACAGGTTCAGCATCCTGCAGCCTGCAAGAAAAGATTCTTGAAGTAAGCAAATGTCAAACATTGCTGGATATGAAACAATAAAAGAATCTGAATTTTAAAACAACCCTCTGTTTGAAGGAGTTGTCGTATAATTTAAAAATTCAAACAAATGTGCAAAAAAGCTCTTCAGGCTTTTTTTATGCAAACAAGAAGTTTCCTGATAAATAAAACAGGATTACAAGACAAAAAAAACCTGCGGGAAGTACAAATAACAGGGATAAAGTTCCTTAAAATAACAGTTTTCCCCGTTTGAAACACTGAAGAAACAACTTTGAACATGTGCAACTTTGGTAAAGTTTTAGCAAAGCAACATCTGTGTAGTAAGTTTCTGACAGGTGATCTTGTTTGATGGGCTGCAAATGTATTTCCTCCACTTTTTGAAGCTTTTTTGAAATTGGGGTATATGTTAGAAGAGATTTCTTATCTGGAAAAAAAGTGATATGAAGTGAGCTTCCTGGTTAAAGTTTGATGGGAGACTTAAACTTTGTTGACGCTCGAACAGAAACTGCTGCATGGTTGTGTTTTGATTTTGTCAGCACGTAGACCAATAACCGCACTGGTGGGCTCAAACTCTCAGAACAGCACAAACTCTCGTCTCCTCTTCAACAAACAAACACATTTCTCTCGGCGGTCTCAGCAAACACAACGAGTAGCATTGACTTTTCATCAGAGGTGAGTTTTTATGATGTTTTTATCAAGTTGAGACAAACCTCAGAGCCAAAAGTTTTAATTCACCCTTTCCCATAAAGAACAACTGTCTCTTTAGAGTTTGAATATTTCATTCAGGGATGATTTGTTTATAAAAATCTGTTCATATCAAACCAGTTTTCTACCATGATGCTCTGATTTTAACCTCCTTTGCTGTGTTTCTGCAGCTGAACATGTTGGCGGCTCTGACTCTGGCCTCTCTGACTGTCCTGGTGTGGACGTCTGACCTCTGCCCCCCCGAATGTCAGTGCAACGGCCACAACGCGACCACGGTGGTTTGTCAGGGACTCGGACTGACCCAGATCCCTGATCTCCCGGAAAACACTGCCCAGCTGTTTGCTGCAAACAATGAGATTTGGAGAGTGGACATGGAAAAGCTGCAGAGCCTGGAGGTATGTAAATACAGCGACCTGAAAACTGTATTCGATGATTTTAGAGCCAATTTTGAGCTGTGGTTCTTGAGTTAGAGACTTTTGCAGAAGGAAAGTTTCCACGGTGACGAGTTTCTTCCTCACATTATATGGAATACAAGATTGTTGTGTCGGCACGTAGACTCCGAAACACACTGATGGGATCGAAAGATGTTTTTGTCAGAGCTCAGAGACATAATGTCATAACCTCAAATTCATCTGCAATAAATAAACTCATCCAACAGATTGATTGATTTTGATTGAAATAATACACAAATACACACAAATAAATGTTAATGTAAGCAGATAAAGGCGTTAATACTATGGTACCATGTGATACAATACAATACAGATGTGATACAGTGGGAAAAGAATGACTATAATACGATAAAAGACGCAAAACAATACAAAACATTAAAAAAATAGAATAGGGATAATATGTAATGTCAAGCTACGATACAAAATGATACTTTACGTCATGAACAATTCATGTTGTGTTAAGTCATATATAATATGATAAACATCAAACATTACAATATGATACTAAACAAAACTTTAGGATACAAAACTTTTGTTGTATTACAATACAAAAAGTGAAATTATGCTACGAAACAATACGATGAGGATACAAAATGACACAATACTTAATAAGTTTGATGCATAATAGAACTTTATGACATGAGATGTCATGTATAACTGTGATTAATTATGAAATATGATACATTATAAAACAGAAGGATGCAAAACAATATGGACCGTTGTGTTATGAAACCATCTGAAAGTAGACATTAAGATACGTTGGGATATGTTTGGATAAGTTAGGATGTGTTTCAGTGGAGTACGATACATAACAATACGTGACAATGTATTAACATGAATTACAATGTGTTTCAAAATATTTCTATACATTACAATATGTTGGGCTAAGTTGCAATATATTATAATGTGTTTCTATGTTACAGTATGTTTCAATTAGTAAGGATATTCTCTCTTTCTCTGTTCTGAATGTTCTTTAGGTCCTGGACCTGTCAGAAAATCAGCTTAATGCCACTGGATTCTATGTTTTGTTTACCTGGACCATGAACCTCTCTAAACTTCTCCTACGCAAAAATAACATTAAACGACTTGACGGATATGACTTTCGGGGCCTTTCTGCTCTCACTGTTTTGGATTTGAGTGAGAACAGCATTTTTTTCTTATGTTTTGGGCAAATTTCTGGATTAGCTAAACTGGAGACATTAAATCTGAGTTTTAACTACATTTACGAAATTGGGCCTGATCGCTTTCATGCCTTCAGCTTTGACTGTGATAATTCTAGATATGGTTATCGCTCTTACTCTGATAGTGGTGTTTTTATGGGCTGCACCGCGCTGAAGAAAATAGATTTATCCAGAAACAGACTCTTTCGTGTAAACACTAAAACCTTAAAAGGACTGAACGCTCTCCAACACCTTGACCTGAGTTACAACTTTCTGGACACTGTTCCCTCTGAAGCGCTGAAGGAAGTGAGGAAACTGGAGAAGCTGTATCTTCAGAGAAACTGGTTCACCAGCCTCCCAGAGAACTGTTTCTCCTCCCTGATGTTTTTGGTTCATTTAGACCTGAGCAACAACAACCTGAGCGTTGTGACAGACGACTCACTGAGAGGTTTGACCAGACTGCGTGAGCTGAACCTCAGCCACAACTCCATCCATTCCCTCCCTTTAAGGATCTTTTACCCCCTCACCAGCCTCGAGTCCCTTCACATGTACAATAACAGTCTTCAGTCTCTCCATCCGAGTGTTTTCAGGAACATGTGGAACCTGCAGAAGCTTCATTTAGGAGCCAATCAGATTGAGTCCATACCACTCAACGTATTCAGCTCCTTATCCAAACTCCAGGTGTTAGATCTGTCCAGCAACAACATCCTGGAGCTAAACCGTGCCATGTTTGTGTATCTGAAGTCACTGCAGATCCTGGGTGTAGAGAACAACTCTCTAAAGAACCTTCCTCCAGATCTTTTCCACAACTTGAGCGACCTGAAGGAAATACGCTTCGATAACAACCAGCTGGTGTTTCTGCATCCCTCACTCTTTCAGGGTTTGCTAAACTTAAAGTCGCTGAGTCTCTCCGGAAATCGACTTTTCTCTTTACACCGAGACCAATTCAGAGACCTGGTCAAACTGGAGGAGTTAAAACTGAACAGAAACCAAATCCAGAACCTTTCTAAGAACCTTTTTAAAAATCTAAGTAACCTGACGACCCTTGACCTCGACAGTAACCAGATCTCAGCTCTTTCTCCCGACGACTTCTTTGGACTGACTCACCTTGAAGAACTCAAACTCAGCAACAACCAGCTCCACTTCATCCCCAACAGCTGCTTCTCTCACCTGATAAACCTGCGCAGACTCAAACTAAAGAACAACAGCTTAGAGAGTTTTCACACTCTGGTCTTTGTTGGACTTTCAGAGCTGATAGAACTCGACCTGGATGAAAACGACCTGGATCAGCTGCAGCCGAATCTTTTTCAAGGACTAACAAACCTCCAGAGATTAAGTTTGAGGTTCAATAATCTCGTAGCAGTTCAGGACGGGACTTTTGATCCTTTGGTGAAGCTGGAAAGTGTGTTTCTGTCGGGGAACTCGTGGAACTGCAGCAACGCTCGGATTCTCTACATCAGCAGCTGGATCAACGTGAACACAGAGAAACTTAAAGACCAGCCCACCTGCTCCACCTGCTCCACTGCTGCTCCGTCTCCTCTTCTGCTCCTGGACGCTCACACCATAAATGCTGCAGAGTTTTCTGCAAAGTTTCCCCCTAAAACGCTGATTCTGCTCACACTTTTCCTCTCAGTGAACTCACTCTGAAACATCCTCTGCAGTGGTTTTATTCTCACCAACATTTATTGTACTTCCTGTCTTTGCTTTTTTCTGCTTTTTTTTTTTTTTTTTTTTTTAAGGTGTGCAAAAAGCCTCAAACTTAAACACATCTTTACTTACATATCTCCTTCCACATATTCAGATATGCAGCCCAAAGTGCTTTTTTTATAGAACAGAAACAAAATAGTTCAAAAAAGAAAATGAGATTTCCCTGGTTGTGTGGTTCGTGCTACAGTGAATGATTGATTTATAAGGAAAACGACAAAAAATAAAACTCTGCACTGCAAAAACATAAATCTAAGCAAGTCATTATGTCTCATTTGTAGTAAAAATTGTCTTATTGTTCTTAATTTGAGCCACATTCACCAGACCAGGTCATAAAAATGTCTTATTTCAAGTTTTTTAAGACAAAAATGAGGTGTAAATTGCTTGTAACAAGTAATAAAAAATCTGCCAATGGGATAAGACGAAGTCCCCCGGGAAGTTTCTTGAAATTAGAAAGATGTCTTAAAACAAGAATCTTTTATCTTATCCCATTGGCAGATATTTTTTTGTTAAATGTTACATCTAATCAATTAACACTCGAAAGATCACTCAAATAATATTAATGAAAATAAGAAAATACTTAAAGAGAACCGATAAAAAAATGTTTACAAAGTGTTTCCACAGTTAGAGAAATGAAGAGACGACAAGAAATATTTATAACAGAGAGAATTAAGTGCAAACATGGATAAAAAGACAATTATGGAATAAAATGACATCATCAAATCTGTTTGAAAAAAAAGGAAAAAGCTGTGAGAGAATGAGATAAAAGAAATAAAATCATTAAGCGACCAAGTGAATAATTTGATCATTAAAAGAGAAAAAACAAACTCAAGTACAAAAAACACGCACGTATGTTTTAATTATTTTCATTTTTTTATTTTCACATTATTTAATGATTTATAAATATTGCATCATTTCTCGTTGAACAGCTTTCATTGTCAACTTACACTGGATATCGCTTTAGTTCTCAAAAGCAGTTTAAAGTGTTTCACAGCGGAAGGAAGATGAAAAAAAAGAGGAAAAACCGACAGCAACAGTTTCAAAATGTGATGAAAGATTCAACAAGAAGAAAAAGTTTGAAAGTATTTTAAAACCAATAATACTTTCATCAAACTCTTAAATCTCTCTGGTTCAAATTTTGATAAATGGCACAAGAAATCTTTCTCTGTCAAGTGTTTATATCCGAACATTGAAAGAGCTCAGTGACCGGACAAGAACAGAAGATAAATGATGTGTTCTGCCTGAGGAACGTTAAAACAGAACATTAAAAAAACTTCATTGAGAATTTTTAACAGGAAGTTTTTCAAAATGTAAAATATTCATTGAACTAGAACACAAACCAAACAGAGAAACTTTTTTCTGAAGTTGTCTCTTGATGGTTTTTTTTGCAGCTGTTTGTTGTCAAATAAAAGTTGTTCTCAGAAACACAAAGCTGCTTCATTTCTTTGTTAGAGAAACTTGTTTTATTTTAACCTCACTGAGACACTTTGCTTTTGGAAACAGAGATGTTAAAAGAGTGAAACAGATTAAATTTGTTGTTGTTGATTCGCTGATTATCATGGAAGTTAAGTTTTAGAGCTACTTTAGGGACTGACTTAATTATCTTTTGTACATATTTTATCAAAAAGGAAAAACATTTATGAAACCTCTGATGAAATTGTTACTCCTTAAGTGACAATAAAAGCTTTTTCACTCTTAAAATCTACAACTACAAGAAGTTTTCAGTGCTGAATATATCAAATACAGGTTTAACATCTCACATTTAAGAGAAATCAGTGATTATATTTCTATATTTCAGTTCAAATGAGGAGGATTTGTATCTTTCGTGTCAATTCTGTTGCTTTGTCTTGAAGAATCCAAAAGTTTCCCTGTGTAAGTCGAAAACGAAAAAATCCAGATTTCTTGACTGCAAAAACTGAAATCTAAGCAAGTCATTATGTCTTATGTCTGATTTTTCTTGATTTGAGCCACATTCACCAGACCAGGTCATAAAAACATCATATTTCAAGTTTTTAAAGACAAATATGAGGTTTGAATTGTTTGTAACAAGTCTAAAAGATCTGCCAATGGGAAAAGAAAAAAGTCATTTTTGTGTTAAGATATTTTTGTTATCCCATTGGCAGATTTTTTTTAACTTGTTTCAAGCAATTCAAACCTCATTTTTGCCTGTAAATAACCTGAAATAAGACATTTTCCTGGACTTATCAGTTGAATGTGGCTCATATAAAAAAATAAGACATTTTTTAGTCAAAATAAGACATAATGACTTGCTTAGATTTCAGTTTTTGCAGCGTACAAACTAAAGTTTTGTCATATGTTGTTTCAGGTTTGTTATGAAAAGGATTTTCTTTTATTGCAGCTGGTTAATTTTTTTATATATTTGGCTCATCTTGTACCCAGTCTTTAATAAAGTTGTACGTTAATCACTGTGAATCTCGAATATGCTAAACAGTTCAACTGCTCATCAAAACCTCTTTCAGTGCAAAAATTGAAATCTAAGCAAGTTATTATGTCTTATTTTGGTAAAAACTAGCATATTATTCTTGATTAATCCACATTCAACTGACAAGTCCAGTAAAATGTCTTATCTGAAGTTATTAAAAGACAAAAATGAGGTCTGACTTGCTTGTGATAAGTCAAAAAATTCTGCAAATGGGGTCAGAAAAAAGCTTCTTGTATTAAGACATCTTTTTAATTTTAAGAAATTTTTTCTCTTCTCCCATACACAGACTTTTTTTTTAACTTGATAGACTTGTCATTTCTCTAGACTTGTCAGTTGAATGTGGCTCATCAAGAACAATGCGACATGATGACTTAGATTTCAGTTTTTGTAGTGTTGACCTTTAACCACTTCAGTGCACACATTGACTCAACAGTTTTTAAATAAAAGGTTTTAAAAGTATGTATCTGGACTCCATCATCCATCCCCAACACTTTTTTTCTTTTTACCTGAACAGTGCAGAAACAAATCAGTAAAACCAAACTTCATGAACACATTCACACTACAATCTTTGTTTCACTCTCATCCTCAGACGTAGACACACTTGTGATCCTTCAGGTTCCTCAGGTAGGAGAAGCCTTTCCCACACTTGTCGCACATGTACTGTTTCTCCCCCGTGTGGATCTGCTGGTGAGCTTTCAGGCTGTTCCCCTGGTTGAAGCAGCGTCCACACACTTGACAGCTGAACGGTTTCTCCCCCGTGTGGATACGCTGGTGTCTGTTCAGGTTGCCCGCGTTGCCGAAACATTTCCCACACGTGTCGCAGCTGAATGGTTTCTCTCCCGTGTGAACCACCTTTTGGAGAGAAGGGTCAGAGGAATCCAGAGTTCAAACATCAAATTATTCCAAGTGGTGAAATTTCTCCTGTAAAGTCCGTTGTTTGTCTCATCAATAACAGCAGCTTCACAGTCTTAGAGCATTTCCTCCTCAATGTCAATCTGACAAAGCTGAGTGTTTTTTGTTTTTTTTAAAGGGTTCTAGCTGCAAGACAAAAATGACCCCATATTTTTCTGTTGAGTTTTCATCCCAGGACAGCTTGTGAAAGACAACAAGCGCTTCCCTGCTTGACTGGCCAATAGCGCACAGTGGTCTTACGTAAAAGCTCTATTACAGGGTCGATTGTTGGCTTATAGACCCGTCAATCATTTTTACGGAAGTCGATCGCCTTACTGATCACACGAGGCTAGCTGCAGCCATTTAGATCATTCACGAGACCTATTTAATGCAGTGCGTCTTCATTCTTATTCATGTGCGCAACAGAAGAGGTGATATTTGTTGAAACTTTTCATGAAGAGAGCAAAGCTGACTAAAAAGAGGACACTGAGCACTGACGAAGCTGGTTTTGTTTGCACAAAGTCTTCGGACGAGAGCGTGGACAGTGAGTACAACTGTTTGGTGTTCGGTCAGCTGGGACTATAAACTCTCTAACTCCTACAAGGTTTTACTTAAAAAGATTAAATTACCCTCAGGTGTAGATGACAAGCTGTAGAAATGATGTGGTGGGTGTTTTATGTCTGGTATTAAGCATCTTGAAGTTAATGATTTTGAAAAATGGTGTTAAAAAACGAAGAGAAAGTACTGATGTGGACTTTAGCCACATATTAAAACATGACATTTTCTGCAACTACAGATTTTAATCTCTCAAATGACACAGTAAGGGGTTAAAATCTTACCTGATGAGATTTCAGGCTGCTCAGCTGAGTGAACATGCGACCGCAGACTTTGCAGGAGTACGGTTTCTCCCCGCTGTGCGTCTTCAGGTGAACCTTCAGGTAACTGGATGACTTGAAGCTCTTCCAGCAGAGGCTGCAGCTGTGGGGTCGAACCACCGTGTGGTACTGCTGGTGCGCGCGCAGGTCAGTGATGGAGCTGAGCTGCAGACCGCAGAGCGTACACGTGCAGGGGATCGTCGCCGCGTGAGTCTGGAGGTGTTTACGCAGAGAGGCAACGCAGGTCACCGTGGTACTACACACCACGCATGCCAGCACCCTTACCTTCCCGCCTTCGTGCATCGACCTCTGGTGCATCTTTAAGGCGCTTTTCTGCACAAACGATTTGCCGCAGGTTTCGCAGCTGAAGGGGCGCTCGCCTGTGTGAATTCGCTGGTGGCCTTTCAGAGTGTCCGTCTGGTTAAAACTCTTCCCGCACGTCTCACACTTGTACGGTTTCTCCCCCGTGTGTATGCGCAGGTGACGCTGCAGGTTACCTGGGATTGTGAAGCGTTTGTCGCAGAAGCGGCAGTTGTAGGCCCGCTCCCCCGTGTGGACCCTCTGGTGCATTTTCAGGCCGTGAGCTCGGTAAAAACTTTTCCCGCAGTGTTCGCATTGAAACGGGCGAACGGCACCGTGAAGATACTGGTGAGTCTTCAGGAGCTGCTTCAGGGTGAAACCTTTCCCACAGATGTCACAGGTGTGTGGTCTCTCACCTGTGCACGAGTGGAAAGAGAGTTAGACTCAGAATAACAGATAATTGAAAAACCTTATCGGAGATTTTGATTATCAGTTACGAACCTGTGTGGAGCAGCATGTGAGCACTGAGACTCTTCTGGAAGGAGAAACCTTTCCCACACTGAGGGCAGCAGAACGGTTTCTCACTGTTTCCTCTGTTATTGGCCTGATGAGCTTTGGCGGAAGTTTTCCTGCTCTGTTTACGGCTCAGACACTGATCCTCCGTCGCTGAACCTCGACTAAACCTGGACTTTACGACACGTTTGGGTCGAGAAGTGAGTCCTGGATCAGCGTCATGAGGATCCTCAGGCATCAGCTGAGAGGAAAGAAGAAAATATTAGTTCAGTCAAGAAAACTCTTATTGAAAGAGTTCTTTATTTGTGTCAGATAAATTAGATTTGGAGGAGTTTCTTACACCTGAGACAATAATCAATGAATCAAATAATCACACAACAAATGAAAATGAACTCAATACTTTTGCTGACCTCCGCATGTCGTTATGTGCATGTGCGTTTGTTTCCCTAATCTATCGTCTTTAAACAAGTCGAAGATTTCAGCGTCAAACTGGGGCTGATCAATTTGCAAAATTAATCTACTAGCAATTATTTCTCCCCATATTGCAGTTGTGAGTAATTGTGCAATTACTTTGAGGTTCCCCAACATTTTTTTTAAATTAACATTCATTCATTTATCTCATTTGTTCCATTCATGAGAGTGAACAACAATGCAATATTATATAATACACATATTTATTAAACATTTGAAATTGACAAGCAACATGATTGGAAAGAAAGAAGCAGCCAAATATTAGGATAAAATTCTTTTTTTTGGTTGCCCCTGCATTGACAACAACCCATGACATCTTTTTTTTTTTTTTTTTTTTGGCTACCCGTAATTTCTTTTCACTTTTTTTTCAACAATTTCAGTCACTGTCACTCTTTTTTTTTGCTAATTTCTAACTATTTTCCAAGTTTTCTCCCAATTTTTGCTGCTTTTTGACAGTTTTTACCACCTATTATCTGCTTTTTTTTCTGCTTCTTGTCTTTTTTGCCACTTTTCACCACTGAGATTGTTGCTCTTGCAAAGGTAGTTTTTAACAATTTGTCTCTTTAGTTGTGCAGGGCATCAAAACAATTACTTTTAGGTTCCCTATCATTTTTTGAAATGAACATTCATTCGTTCATTTTATTTGTTCCATTCATGAGTGTAAAACAATGCAATATTATATGATACACATATTTTTTAAACATTTGAAATTGACAAGCAACATAAATGGGAAGAAAGAGCCAAAATTTAGAATAAAATTCTTATTTTTGGCTGCTCTTACGTTTACAACAACCCATTTGTAACTTCTTTATGCCAATTTCAATCACTTCTCACTCTTTTTTTGCCACTTTTTGAACTTTTTTTTCTACTTTCTAACTGTTTTCCAAGTTTTCTCCATATTTTTGCTTCTTTTTGACCATTTTGTCACCTTTTATCTACTTTTATTACTACTTCTTGTCTTTTTTGCCACATTTTGCCCTTTGAATTGTTTCTTTTGTAAAGGTAGTTTTCTACAGTTTGTCTCTTTAGTCGAGCAGGGTTGAGTAACTCTTGTGTAGAGCTTCAAAACATCTACAAAATTTTTTTACCAGGTATTCTGAGACATTTGTGGTTAAAGAAATATTGCAATTTCTGCTATTAGAATATTGCAGCAGGACATATTACAATTAAGTCTAATTTGCAATTTGCAGCTCTACTTCAAACTTCTTCCTAACAGTCAACACTTGGTGTTTGGTTGACAGTGTAAAAACAAGAAGATAAATGAAAAATGAGAAGAAGTACAAGAAAGTACAGAAAAATGTCTCATTTCAAGTCAATTCAAGACAAAACTGAGGTCTGAAGTTCTTGTAAAAAGTAAAAAAAAATCTGGATAAGTCAAGTTTCTTGAAATCAAAAAATGTCTTAAAACAACAAACTTCTTTTCTTTCCCATTCGGCAGATTATTTTGATTTGTTACAAGCATTTCACATCTCTTTTTGGTTTTTAAATAACTTGAGATCAGACATTTTTCTGGACTTGTCAGTTAAATGTGACTCATATCAAGAATAATAAGACAATTTTTACTGAAAATAAGACAAAATGACTTTCTTAGATTTAAGATTTTGCAGTGAACGCCAGAGGTGGAGCACAGAGTCCAGAAATCTGGGAACTAAATGACAACAGGAGCAGAAATTATGAACATATTCTGATGTTTACCGAGCATTCTGGGTCGTTATCGTCGTCCTGGTTCAGGTCGTCTCTGTACAGAGCAGAATCAGACGACACCTGATTGACTAACGCCTCCAAACCCTCCTCCTTTATGATCACAGGCTGGATCCTTTCCTGACAGACAGAGTAAACAAACAATCAAAATAAAAACACAAAACTCACATGGACCTGAGCATAAATGTCAGATTAACATCACAGAAGAGTTTACCTCATAGATTCTGCCCTGCCACAGAATTAACGGGGATTTGGTCGTGCGAGACACAAAAACTGTGAAAGATGTGAGAAATGTCAGTAATTACTGAGTCAGATGATGTTAAATCAAATGTATTATGTGTAAATTAACCCCTCACTTGTCTGACTCTTCCTCCCTGCTCCCTGGTTATTTACAACATTTGTTTGGTCGCCCTCAGACGTCCTCTCCTCCGTCACCTCCTCCTCGTTGTTTTGGCCTCTGCTGCCCTCCAGTGTCAGCTTCAGCTCCATCTCTGCCGCCTCCAACCTGGTTTTCAGGTCCTCGATTTCTCTGACACCCTGCGTCACCTGAGGAGAGAAACAAATATTCTGACATAATGACAATAAACAAACTGACTGAGACACACGAATGCAACATAAATATACGACACAGAAAAGTGACGTACCTCTGATTGAAGCAGAGAAGAACTTTCACGAAACAGCTGACAGATTTTCTCCACCGCTTCCCGAGCAAGAGACGCCATAAAGATGCTGAAGTGGATCACCTGACGGAAACAACACAGATAAATATTGGAAGTTAGGATCAACTCAGAACACAAGAAACATTAAACTGTCTCATATAATATTAAATCATGCTTCTTTTTTCAAGGTTTACTGAAATGATGTGTCATTGTTGAAGGAAAATATTATTCTAGGCCCATATCAAGTCAAGTTTTAAAATAAGTGACAACTTTGAGATTAATGATCAAAATCCTGTGATAAAAGTCAAAATCATGAGGTAAAAATGTGATATTTTCAAATAAAAGACAATTTTGAGCTAAAGAGTAAAAGTCAAGAGGGTCAAAATTTTGAGATTGAAGTTCAAAGTGACCAGAAAGAGTCGAACTTTGAGCTAAGAAGTCAAAGCTATGAGATTAAAAGTCAAAATTTTGAACAAAAAATTCAAAGTTATAAGATTAAAAAATCTGTATTTGGAGATAATAAAGTCAAAACTGACAAAAAAAGGTCGAAATTATGAGGTGAAAAGTTGAAATTTTGACATTTTCTCCCAAAATTTTGTGTTTAAAAGTTGAAATTTTTCAATCAAAGACAAAAGTTTGTGCTGAAGAAAAAGTTCAGCAAAAGTTATGAGATAGGAACTCAAATTTTGAGATAAAGGTCAAAATTTTGCGATTAGAATTAGAAAATTGCCAAAAAAAAACCCCTCAAATTTTGAGATAAACAGTCAAAACTATCACATCACATGTCAATATTTGAGCTAAAAAAAAAAAAAGTATTAGAAGAGAAGTCAAATATGGGATAAAAAATCAAAGTTATGAGGTGAAAAGTTGACATTTTTCCTTTTTATCTCAAAATTTGATAAAAGACAAAATTCTGAGCTGAAGAGTAAAAGTTATGCGATTGGAACTCAAATTTTGAGATAAACGTCAAAATTTCAAGATTATAATTCAAAAATAACCAAAAAAAAGTCAAACTTTGTGATTAAAATTCAAAATTATCACATTAGTCAGAATTTGAGCAAAAAATATATAAAAATATTAGGAGAGAAGTCAAAATATCACGTAACTTTTTGTCTTCAGCCAAAATTTTTATCTTTTATCAAATTTCAACTTTTAAACACAAATTTTGAGATAAAAAGTCAAAATTATGAGGTGAAAAGTTGAAATTTTTCCTTTTTATCTCAAAATTTGTGTTTAAAAGTTGAAATTTGATAAAAGATAAAAATTTTGGCTGAAGACTAAAAGTTACGGGATTGGAACTCAAATTTTAAGATGGAAAATTACACAAAAAAAGTCTGAATTTGGGATAAAAAGTCAAAATTATCATATTAAATGTCAATGTTTGGGCTGAAAATTAAAACTATAAGAAGAGAAGTTAAAATAAGGGATAATTATGAGAATATTTAGAAATCAAACCTCAAAATTTAAAGTTATAATATAAAAAGTCAAATTAAGTAAAAAATAATGAGACAAAAGATTGAAATTTTGCCTTTTTATCTCAAAATTGTGACTCTTTATGTACAAAAAGAAAAAGAAAAAAAATTTAACAACGTCACCCTTGATTCTCTTACCTTTTGGGGTTATTAAAACATTATTTTTTAATTGTATTTAATATTTTTAAACTGTTAGTTAAATAAATGTTTCTGTTTTTCCTCCTCCATCTTGAGCAGAACATTGAGGAAGATGAATATTTACAGACAGTTAATCAGACACATGTACTTATCGTTTTTATAAAGGTGTATGTCAGTTAAAGGTGTTTTTCTGATTGATTATTGGTAATAAATTGATCAGAATCCTGCGCGCGAACCTGTGGCTGAAGCGTCTGTAGACATAGAGCAGATAGAAAGGCCTCAGCCTGACGCTACACTCTAAGTAACGAAATAAGATGGATTATCTCATATGTTGTCAGTTATTATCACACACATTAGTAAAATAATGTCTAATAAAACTTTAATACACACTCTAACCAGCTCTGTGTCCAATAATAACAAACTTTTTAGAGATAAATCCGTGAAGTTGTGTGTAGCTGTGAGCTAGCTCATGTATTTCTATGATCAGCTTCTTCTCTAAGTCTGAGCATCAAAACCTGAGAATTAGTAACTAACTTTAAAATTATTAGACAGATAAACTGTTACCTTCTCGTCGGGTTCGTCCTCAGTGTTTCCCACGGTGTAAACTGCAGAAACTTCGCTGTTTGTTGAAGCGGCGCCGATAACTTTGCTCATTTCTGTAACGGTCGCGTTGACCATGATTTCTAACACAGAACTGACCTGAGCCTCCGGGTCTGACATCATGACTATTAAAGTCTAACAAAGGTCAAACTGCTTCAGTTTCTTTCATTCAATAAAACCATGAAGCGTTTTCTGCAACAAAATAAACGTGAAAGTAAATTAAACACAAACTAAAGCTCCAACGGTTCACTTCCGGTGAGCCTTCAAAATAAAAGCGACAAACATCCGGCGAAATCAGAGCATCGCTTTTTTCTTCAATTTTGATTTCTAATATTTTTGTAAAGATATACATTAAAACTCTATTTCGCCAAGAAACTTATACAAATGAAAAAAAAACCCAATTAAAAAAAATCTTATTTCACATTTTCTCATATCATGACACAAAGTCATCAGTTGTTACCTTTCTCTCATCCATCCCTTCTTTCCATTTTTCCATAGATCCATCTCTCTTTTTTTCCCTTTCTTCAATTTATTTCTTTTGTCCTTTTTTCCCTTTCCTCAATCACTCCTTTTTTCCTGTCTCTTATTCTTTTCTGCTTTCCTCTCACTGTATCCTTCCCTTCATCACTTTTTCTTTATCCCTCTTTCACTTTCACCTTTTCTCTATCAATCTCTCCTCTCCCCTATTTTTCTCTCCTCTCCTCCATCCTTCTTTTTACTTCCCTCCATAACTTTCTCCTTTCTTCTGTCATTCTTTCTTTTCTTCTATCCCTCTTTTCGTCCTTTCCTCTATCCCTTTTTCTCCCTTCTTCTATTCTTTGTTTCTTTCCTCTATCCTTCTTCCTCCTTTCCTCTATCCCTCATTCTCCTTTCTTCATTTCCTCCATCCTTTTTCTCTTTTCCCCATCCCTTACTACTTCTCTTTTTTCCCCTTTTCTCCTCTCCTCCGACCCCTGTTCTTCTTTCCTCCCTCCTCTATCACTCCTCCTCCTTTCCTATCCCCCTTTTTTTCCTTCTTTTCCTTTTTCCATCCCTCTTTTTCTCTCACTCTTTCTCCTGTCTTATTAAAACAACAGCAAAATTGTACTGAATAAATGTCTTTTGGTTAAAATTCTAGTTTATGTTAATATAAGTGCTGCCCTCTAGAGGTCTACATGAAAACTGCAGCATCGCTTTTTTTCCTGAAAGATCCAGTAATGAAGAAGTATTTCCAATTCATTTAGAAATAAAAATAATGACCCAATTAACAAGACAAATAGAATTATCAATCTCAAACTTTCACCATAGACACATTAAAAGAAAAAGAAAGAACAAAGAGGGTTCAGAGTTTTAGCTGTTAAGAAAATCACATATTCAGCTCTATTTTTGCACAGAGAAAAATCTGTCATCACTGTTGCTCAGCGTCCTGTTGTGTTGTGAGCGTGTTTCCCTGAACTTTCTGCTGTTTCTCTCCACAGCTGTGTTTCTTCAGCAGCCTCGAGTCTGAGAACCCAAGTCCACAGCTGCTGCAGGAGTACGGTCTCTCCCCCGTGTGAACCTGCATGTGAAACTTCACGTGCCCCAGCTGCCTGAACCTCGTCCCACAAACCTCGCACTCGTACGGTTTCTCCCCCGTGTGGATCCGCGAGTGTCTCAGGTAGTTTGTGTAGATCCTGAAGGCTTTACCGCAGTGGTCACATTTGTGCGGTTTCTCCCCGGAGTGCTTCAGTTTGTGGGCTTTAAGCGCCTGCTGGATGATGAAGGCTTTCCCGCACACGTCGCAGCAGAACGGTCGCTCCCCTGAGTGGGTGCGGCGATGGTAGTCGAACGTCGCTTTGTAGAAAAACGACTTCCCACATGTGTCGCAGTGATACGGCATCTGCCCCGTGTGAATGACCTCGTGTCTCTTTAAGGCGCTGCTGCTTTCGAAATCCTTGTGGCAGATCTTGCAGCTAAACGGCGTCACGTCCACTGTGGTTTTGTCCTGTCGATAGATGACTCTGCGGTTTCCTCGCTCTCGCGCTCTCCTCGTGGTGACCTGTCCTCTCGTTTTATCGTGAGTTACTTTCTGGTGTCTCTGCAACTGGCAGTTGTAGAGAAAAGTTTTCCCGCATAAATCGCACATGAAGGACTTGGACGCTCCGTGCAGCAGCATGTGGACTTTCAGCTTGTTGCTGTAGATGAAACTCTTCCCGCAGACTTTACATTTGAAGGGTTTCTCACCCGTGTGGATGCACATGTGTCTCTTTAAGTTTTGCGGCAGAGTGAAACCCGCTCCACACGTCTCACACGTGAAGACTTTCCCTCTGTGGACGGACTGGTGCGTGCGAAGTGATCTCCGCTCTACAAACGCTTTCCCACACACCGCACATGTATACGGATGCTCGCCAGTGTGGATGCTTTTGTGACACTGCAGCGTGAAGGCGTACCTGAAGCTCTCGCCGCACTCGGAGCACTTGTGCGGTTTCTCCACGGAGTGAACGACCTGATGAGCCTGCAGGCTGTATTTGGTCTTGAAACCCTTCCCGCAGGTGGAGCAGGTGAACGGTCTCGTGTCCGTGTGAACCAGCTGATGAGACCTCAGGTGCATTTTGGTTTTGAACGTCTTCTCGCAGAGTTGGCACCTGAAGTTGGCGTGCTTTTTCTCCTCGTGCCGCAGCAGGTGGTGCTCGTACGTCGCCGTGGTCCTGAATTTCCTGGGGCACTGGTTGCAGGAGAAAGGCCTCTGGTCTTTGTGAGTGTTCATGTGCTTCATCAGATGAAACTGACGGTTAAAACTCTTGTTACAGACGTCACATTCAAAGACTTTCCCTTTTCTTTTCACAGCTGCTTTCTGTGCACTTTCAGATTCTCCTGTGTTTGTCGTGGAGCCACTTCCTGCAACAAAAAATGAATCTGTTATTTGCCTTGAAAGTAGGAGCTACAGTTATGCTCATACGTTTACATACCCCGGCAGAATTTAAGATTTCTAGGTCATTTTTCATAGAATATGACTTGTCTTTCACTCATGGTTAGTGGTTGAGTGAAGCCATTTATCAACAAACAACTGTGTTTACTCTTTTATATCATAATGACAACAGAAACAACCAAAATAACCCCAATCAAAAATTTCCATCCCCCAGTTCTTAATAGTGTGTATTTCCCCTTTTAACATCAATGACAGCTTGAAGACTTTTGTGCTCGTTGTGGTTGAGGGTCTTTATTTTCTCAGATGGTAAAACTGACCATTCTTCTTGGCAAAAAGCCTCCAGTTCCTGTAAATTCCTAGGCTGTCTTGCATGAACTGCAGGTTTGAGGTCAGGAGACTGAGATGGCCACTCCAGAACCTTCACTTTATTCTGCTGTAACCAATGGCAGGTTGACTTAACCTTGTGTTTTGGATAATTGTCATGTGTGAACGTCCAAGTACGTCTTATGTGCAGCTTCTGGGCTGATGAGTGTTAATTTTCCTCCAGTATAAGAAATTAAATAAATCCTGTCGCGGTATGTAAACTTGTGAGCTCAACTGTATCTACTTTTTCATAGTTACCATTTAAAATCCCTGCTTGACTTCTTTCTGAGGACACATTTTCAGAGTGAACCTCCTTTGCTTTCTCTCCTCCATCTGCAAAATAAGATTACAGTAAAGAATAGAATCAGTTAAAAAAAAACAAAGTAAGAATACAGATAATATGTGTTTTTACTTCAGTAATAATGACCCACCAGCTTCATGCTTGCTCTTTAATCCCACAGCAGGTGTTAATTTCCCCGTCACTTCACCTGTCGACAGTTTTAATTTCCCAGATGGCTTCAGGGTGTAGATCAAGCCGCTCTGCTGGAACAGGACCGGGCAGCCGTTCAGGACGTTTTCCCTCCACATTCGTGCGTTTTCAAAGTCTTCTCTCACCGTCTTCATCTCGCCCTCCAGACGACTCACTTCTGCTTTCAGCGCCGCGTTTTCATGAAGCATCTTTGAGGACAGCTGGGAGAAAATAGCGCTGACTTTTCTCGTCGCCTCCCATGCCAACATTTCCAAAGTGCGCGCTAAATCTGTCTGCTGGAAATAAAGCATGAAGTCAGCTTTGTTTGGTACATGAAGGTATCTGCTGATAGAAACAACTGTTCCAGGGAGATTTATGAGACAAATTATTTATGGATTGTAGTGATGAAAAGTTCAGACAGAGATATGTTAATTTGGGTGAAAAACATTCAATGGCAAAAACAATTTGTGTCTCAAATGGTTATTTAATCCAAACTGTTGGGAGATGTTAAAGATACACTTCACTTTAGTGCATTGTCTGTTTTACAGTCTGATCCCTTGATTTATTTTTTCTTCTCTCTTTTCTGCTGTATGCTCCAAGATGGAAAAACTACACTTGCCATCAATTTCTCATTTAATTTCTTAATAAAAAAAATCTCTTTCTTTTCTATAAAGTATGTAGTGGGGCATTGTTATGGAAGCCCATTTCTGCCAGTTAAAAAAATGAAAATGAAAACTTCAATAAGTTGAGATCTTTGTAAGTCAAAATTTTGAGAAAAAAAAGTCAATATTTTTGGTGTGTAAGAGTGTAAATTTTGTAATAAAAAGTCAAAATGTTAGATTAAAAAGTCGAAATATTTGATAACAAAGTCAAATTTATAAGTTGAAGGGTCAATATTTTGATCAAAAGTCAACGCATAAGATAAAAAAAAATGAAAATTCAAGGAAAAAGTCAAAATCAGAAGTATAAATCCAAATTTTTGAGATAAAAAGTCAAAATTCAAGAAAAAAAAAATCAAAATAGAGAGATATAAAGCCAAAATCTGAGAGATAAAAAAGAAGTCAAAATTGCAGTAAAATGAGTCGAAATTTTACTTTTAAAACCTTTCTTTTCATATAACACTGACTCAACGTGGGAAAAAGAAGAAGAATCCTTATTTAAAAAAAAAAATAAAAAAAAAAAATCATTATTTTATTTGAAATAGTCACGATGATAACAACCGTTTGTTTTACCAGAGATTCTACTACAGCCATTACAAAGGAAACCGGTCGCTAAAGTCTGATGTTAAGTCATGTTTGTGCACAAAATAAGTCAATATTCTACATTTAATCACTTCAATAAATAAGAATTATTGATTCAGCCTTAAATTCAAACGGCAGGAATTTTAACGGCTGGTTTCTGAGGCTTTTCACAACATTTGGGAAACGTTAACGAGGTTTTTTTTGTTCGACGGACTTCACAGCTTAGTCTAGGAGTTTTTTTTAAAACTTATATAGTTTAATTTGCTCAAATTTAAGCACCAGTGTTTGGTTTATTTGCTTTCAGGTCGTGTTTTAACCCTGCGAACTTTATTTTTGACAGTTTAAGCTCGTTACTGTCTTCGCTGTGTCCGCCATCTTTGTTCGGCTTCGTTGTTACGTTACTTCACTTTCGTTCAACGGTCCAATCTTTACCGTTTAATGTTTCTGACGGACAACACTGAACCACACACTTTAAATATCAACCGTTAATAACCGTTTACTCACCTTCTGTCCTCCGCTCGTCTTCTTTATCACATTTTCTTCTTTTGAGTTTCTAAAAACATCAACTGCAGTTTTAACAACCTTGTCCAGGATGATTTTAGTCTCCGTGTAAAACACCGAGTCCTCTGACATTTTCACACTAAAGTTAACAACAGACTCTGAGCCCAACCGACAGAAACAGTAATCCGAGGAAGAGACACCGGAAATGGAAACACCACTGGATACGTTTCAAAATAAAACTCCCAGAATCACTTCAATTGCATATTTTCTTTTATTGCAACAACAAATTGAGAAAATATAAACAGTGCCATATCACACAGAACACTGATACAGAAAGCCATATCACCAAAAATATTTTACCTGAAAAAACAGATTTTAAATGGCCTCCGAATAAATGATATTGATTCATAAAGCTGCTTTTCTAAATGGAAAAAAAAGAAGAAATTATTAAATTACAAGAACAAAGCTTTGTTCCTTTAATTCAACTCTGAGTTGAAGTTCCTACTCCTACTGTTAGTCACTACATTAATGTCTTTTTATTCCAACATATCAGTTTGTAATGATGGTAAAAGTTAAAAAACTGCGAAAACAGGAGGAAAAAGACGCCTTTTTTTTGGCTATCATTATCATAGTTAGATGTTTTGAATTTAAAACTGTCTTTAAATTGATGTAGATCACATTTATTTTGAAATGTGACAACTCTTGATCATGAAAATGTAACTTTTACAGTTATTTCTGCCAAATTTCGCATTAAAGTTGGTGTCATTCAACACCATATATACCTGTGTCATAATTTAATTTAACGCCACTGCTCTGGTGGACAGTGAAGCGCGGTGTCACTTAAGCTACGAGGCGTCACAGCTGTGTTTCTTCAGCTGCCTGGAGTCCGAGTAGCCGCGGCCGCACTGCTGACAGGTGTACAGCTTCTGTCCGGTGTGGACCTGCAGGTGAGACTTGAGCTGGTTGGACTGGTGAAACTTCCTGTGACAGTACAGACATTCAAACGGCTTCTCTCCCGTGTGGATCCTCAAGTGTCTGTAGAAGTTTCCATCCGTTCTGAAGGTTTTCCCACACTGGTCGCATTCGTAAGGTTTCTCCCCGGTGTGAATCCGCTCGTGCTGCCTCAGGCTCCCGGCGTGGAAGAATCTCTTCCCGCACACGTCGCAAACAAACGGCTTCTCCCCTGAGTGGCTCCTCTGGTGGTAACTGAAGGAGTATTTGTTGTGGAAGGATTTTCCGCAGATGCCACAGTTGAACTCTTTGTGCTCGCTGTGGCCTCGTTCGTGCAGTTTGAGCGAACACGCGGCGCTGAAACCTTTCAGGCAGATTTTACAGCTGAACGGTTTCACCAGTGACTTGTTTCGTTTTCTGTGTTGCGAGACGTTCTCCGTGCCGTCGCCTTCCGCGCTCCTGTCAGCGTGAACGTATTTCTGATGTATGAGCAGCCTGCAGTTGAAGAGGAAAGTTTTCCCGCACAGATCACACATGAACGGTTTTCTCGCGCCGTGGACGAGCATGTGAGACTTGAGTTTGGTGTTGTCGGAGAAGCTCTTCCCACACTCCTGACAGGTGAACGGCTTCTCACCTGTGTGGAGACGAAGGTGTCTCTTCAGGTTGTTATTCAGGCTGAATCGGGCGCCGCATATATGACACGTGAACGGTTTCTCTCCGGTGTGGACGAGGCTGTGTCTCTTTAAAGCGGTGCCAGTTCTGTACGATCTGTTGCAAATTGTGCACGTGAACGGTGAGACGCCCGTGTGTTTCCTCTTGTGAACGGTGAGAGAGTGAGCGTATTTGAAGCTCTCCTCGCACATCGAGCACTTGTACTTTTTCGAGTTCGTGTGAACCATCTGATGGAAGCGAAGAGTGTCTTTACTCTTGAACTCTTTCCCACACGTGGCGCAGCTGAACGGTCTTTCTTCAGAGTGCACGGCTTTGTGACACCTCAGATGCACCGGCGTCTTGAAGGTTTTGTCGCAGAGCTGACACTTCAAGAGTTGCTTCCACTTCTCGTGGCGCTGAAGGTGGTTTTCCAGAGACTGTTTCACCCTGAACGTTTTCCCGCACTGATCGCAGGTGAACGGTTTCGGCGGGTTCAGTCGCTGGTGACGCTTGAGGTGGTTCTCCAGCGACTGTTCTTTCCGGTACGATCTCTTACACTGAGGGCAGGGGAAGGGCAATGGGGTTTTCTTTGATTCATGACGCAAAAGGTGATTTTCCAGAGTCTTCTTTTCCAGGAAACTCTTCCCACACTGCTCACAGGGAAACTGCTGCTTATGAAGCTTCACGTGTTTCTTCAGTTCACCTTTCCAGTGAAAACTGGCGTTACAGAGATCACAGGGAAAACGCTTCGCCGTCTGTGGTTCACTCTTTATGGACCTTCTCCCCTGGGCTGCAGACGACCTGAGACTACTGTCTTCAATGAGGTCCTCCATGGAAGCTGGAAACATGGAACAGAAACAAACAATGGATCCTTAACTACTGAAATACTTTCAGTTATAAATGTTATTTTATTACAGCAGCAATAGGAAATTGAATCATACCTTCTAACATTTTAGAAGTTGGTCTCCTGGTTCTCTTCGATCTCCCTAAAGGAGCCTCTTCCACAGGTTTCTGCATAAGAAAAAGTTTGTTTCCTCAATTCAGCACAAGATTAAATCGCAATATGTCCTGTTGCAATATTTCTGTAACCTGAAATGTGTCAAAATATCAGATACAGTTTTTGCAGAAGATGTTTTCTGTTCTACATCAGAGTTACTCAACCAAAGAGACAAACTGTTAAAAACTACCTTTACAAAAGAAACAATCTAAGTGGTAAAAAGAAGCAAAAACAAGAAAGAGTAGCTATAAAACTGGTCCTAAAAATTGCCAAAAAAAGCAACAAAAATGTGCATTTAAATTGTAATAGAACCTGAAAATACTCAAAAAGTAGCAAAAAATGGTCCAAAAGTGGCAAAGAAATGTGAAAAGTGACTGAAATGGCCAAAAATTGAGAAAGAATGTTTTGGAGAGAACTTTTTAAAATCCAGCAAGGATCAAAAATGGTGAAAAAAGTGACAAAAAAACCCTTTGAAAAGTGGTATAATGGCCAAAATCAACAAAAATAGCAAGACAGTTGGAATTAAACTTGGAAAAATAGTCAGTTTATTGCAAAAAAAATTGTTCAAAATGGCAAAAAAAAGAATGAAAAGTGTCAAAAATGGGCAAAAATTGGCAAGAAAATTGAGAGTTACCTTGGAAAACAGTGATAAAGTATTGAAATTGGTCCAAAAGTGTCATAAAAGAGTGAAAAGTGACTTAAATGTCGCTAAATCAGTCCCAGTTGTAGTGGTAGTGGGTTGTTGTTGTTGTGCTGTAATTAATGTAACTGTTCACGTCCGAAAAATGTGTTGTTTTTTTTTTAATATATAAGATGAAAACCCTATTTCAGCACCCTGTATAAAAGAGTTGGATGGATATCTGTGAGTTTAGAGGTTAAAGACAGTTTCTTTCAGATTTATCTACATGTTTGAATCAAATGCACTCGAGTCTCAAACCTTCTCCAGCACCAAGTCGACTCCACAGTTGGACTCTGGACTCGGAGCGTCCTGAGGACTTGAACCTGGTGAAGCAGCAGGTTGTTGACCCACCAGCAGAACGGTGGGAGCAGAAATGACCTTCCTGACAAACACCACAGAGGCGGTCGAACCCTCGTCTGCTGGAAACAGAGGAGGGTCTGAGGGGGATTCTTCTGCAAGGAGATCGACTGGACTCTCAGAGACGGACAAACCAAGTGAACCTGAAGAAAGACAGAAGGTGAATTTGAGACAATGCCATAAATTGAGAATATAACACAAGGAGATGATTTTTTCTACAGTTTAGTTTCACCTCATCAAGTTAATTCAGAGAAAATCAACTCATATGGTTGTGATTACTTTCCCTATATTGCAATAGATATTACTTGTGCCATTATATTTAAGTTCAGGTTAGGTAACACCTAGATGTACCTTTAGATAACCACACACACACATATAAATGGTATGAAGTGTTCATTGAACACTAAATTTAGGTAATATGTACTTTTTTATGTATTTACTGCATACTTAGTTCAGGTAGTATGTAGGTTTTTTTGCGTTTACTGCATACTTAGTTCAAGAATTATCTCAGGTGCTTTTGTGTTTACTGCATACTAAAGTGAGGTAGTGTGTACTTTTTACTATTTACTACATACTTAGTTCAGGTAGTATGTATTTTTTCCTGTGTTTACTGCATACTTAGTTCAGGTAGTATGAAGTGTTCACTGCAGACTAAAATCAGATAGTATGTAATGTTTACTGCATGCTAAACTTAGGTAGTATGTAGTGTTCACTGCATTCTAAGTTCAGGTAGTATCTCAGGTGCTACTGTGTTTACTGCAAAATAAATTCAAGTCGTATGTAGTGTTTACTTCAGACTAAATTTAAGGTAGTATGTAGTGTTCACTGCATTCTTAATTCAGGTCGTATCTAGTATTTAGTGCTTACTGCATAGTAACTTAAGGTAGTATGTATTGTTTACTGCATCCTAAAGTTACAGAGCACATAGTGTTCACTACATACTTATTTTAAGTAGTATGTATTGTTTACTACATACTTATTTTGGGAAGTATGTCGTGATCACTGGATACTTACTTGAGGTAGTATGTAGTGTTTCCTTCATACTTATTTTAGTTAGTATGTATTGTAAACTGCATCCTAAAGTTGAGGGTATGTAGTGTTCACTGCATTCTTATTTTAAGTAGTATGTATTGTTTACAACATACTTATTTTAGTCGGTATGTATTGTTTACTGCATCCTAAAGTTAGGTAGTATGTAGTGGCCTGCATACTTATTTTAAGTAGTATGTATTGTTTACTACATACTTATTTTAGGAAGTATGTCATGATCACTGGATACTTACTTGAGGTAGTATGTAGTGTTTCCTTCATACTTATTTTAGTTAGTATGTATTGTTAACTGCATCCTAAAGTTAGGGAGTATGTAGTGTTTACTGCATACTTATTTAAGTTGGTAGTATGTAGTGTTTCCTGCATACTTATATTAGTCGGTATGTATTGTTTACAACATACTTATTTTAGTTAGTATGTATTGGTTACTGCATCCTAAAGTTAGGGAGTATGTAGTGTTTCCTGCATACTTATTTTAATTAGTATGTAGTGTTTCCTGCATACTTATTTTAATTAGTATGTATTGTTTACTACATACTTATTTTAGGAAGGATGTTGTGATCACTGCATACTTAATTCAGGTCATATCTAGTATTTAGTGCTTACTGCATAGTAACTTGGGATAGTATGTAGTGTTTACTGCATACTTATTTTAGGAAGTATGTAGTGTTTCCTGCATACTTATTTTAAGTAGTATCCATTGTTTACTACATACTTATTTTAGAAAGTATGTCGTGATCACTGCATACTTATTTTCAGTAGTATCTATTATTTACTACATACTTATTTTAGAAAGTATGTAGTGTTTACTGCATACTTAGTTAAGATAGTATGTAGTAGGTTTGGTTGTAAACAGTCTGAGTTTTCCTGGTCTTATCTTGAGTTTCTCACCCCTGTCAGCTCCGTCCTGCAGCAGCAGGTGTGTGGACCCTGCAGGAGTCTTACTGCCCCCTCCTCCTCCTCCCCCCTCACTGATGCTCTTCAGCTCCTGCTCCAGCTGCTCCATGTCTTTGCCCAGTTGACCCACTCTGGCCTGCAGCTCCTGCTCCAGCTGCCCGGCTTTCCTCTGCACCACGTCCTCCAGCTGCTCCACCTTCGCCCGCAGAGCTTCGTTCTCCTCCAGCAGCTCGGAGGAAAACTGCGTGAACACTCTGTGGATCTGCAGCACCAGACTCTTCTCGATCTCATGGACGTCGCTCAGCTTCTCCGCCTCCAGCTCCGAGTTCGGCTCCTTCTCCAACACGTCGCTGAAAACAGACACAGTCGCTCGGATCGAGACTTCAACGATCGACGCGACTTCGCTGCTGAACCGCGGATCCATTTCCGGTCACACGAAGAAGAAACTCAGCGCAGTTATTTCACGGAGTCTTTGAGCATTTTTTAGGAAAGATTCAGACTTTAAATCCGCCTCAGTTTAACTTTAGAGCTGAAAACTTTATTTTCCGTTTGAAGCTAAAACGGTCACTGTTCTACATGGCGGGCGGTGCGTCACTGAACAGGCTCCGGGTGGAAAAACCACTCCGAGTAAATCCTTCTGGTTCCGTTTAGGCCAAAAAAAAAAAAAAAAATGTTAAAAAAAACCAAACACCGCCACCTGCTGTAAACTACAGGGATCATTTTCTAAAAAACACACAACAGAATATACATGGTAGCTTCTTCACCCAACTACTTGAAACACTCCTTTTCTGTCTGATGGGATCAATTTCTATAATGTAAACATCAATAACATACAGTATACGAATGACAAAACTGGCTTTCTTGAGATCTGAGAGATTTTTTTTTTTTCCAACATTTGGGTTGAAATTATAAATTAACATAAAAAAATTCAACCTTTTATCTTACAGATCTTTTTAATCTTTAATTCTAATCTCAGGATTTCAATATCTAATCACATAATTTGAACTTTTTCCACAAGATTTTGACTTTGTATTTCAAGATTTTGACATAGATATCTCCAAACCTCATCTTCCACCTCAGCAGTTTGAGGGATTTATGTCATAATTTTGACTTTATTTCTAGATTTTGACATTTATCAAAGAATCTCGACTGTTATATGTTTATTTAGATTTTTTTGTCTCATTATTCTAACTTTTTATCTAAAAATCCTTAGCTTTTTATATCTTTATTTTAATTCTCATCTCATAATTCTGACTCTTTGTTTAGAAACCTTAACTTTTGATATTATCATTTTGTCTTTCTAGCTCATTATTCTGACTTTTTTTAATCTAAAAACCTCAGCTTTAATGTTGTTTTTAAAATTCTTATCTCATAATTCTGACTTTTTGTCAGAAAACCTTAACTTGTAATAATATTATCTTGACTTTTTATCTCATAATTTTGATTGTATTTCACAATTTGACATTTTTTCCTCAAAATTTTGATCTTGAATTGAACAGTTTGACTTTTTTCAATGACTTTTATCACATAACTTTGACCTTATATCAAAATTTAAACCTTCTATCTCATTATTTTTACTTTAACCTTATTTCCACTTCATCCCACAATATGGATTTTTTTCCCCTATCATTTGACTTTTCATCTTAATTGTTAAAAAGCAGATCTGCTCTCCAAAACAAATGCCAGTATTTACGACAGTGGGTGATTAAGCTTATGGGGAAAAGAGTCTTTATCCTGGAAAAGCACCACTTATATCTCTGAACTCAAAGTTCAAGTTGCTGTGAGAACTTTCTGGAAAAGTTGGTATTAGCACTTACCATAAGCCTTTTCTGTTTCTATCAGACAGTTCAGCTCTTGTTTCCACTTTTTCTACTAAATAAATCACAGAAATTATTCTCAGTAGAGAAAAACATATTTCTTTTTCCTCACTGCTAAATTTTGTCAGCTGGTGTGGTGTTGTCATGGAAACTTCAACCAGCTGTTGGAAAAAAATCTGTTTTAGCTCTGATAATCTCATTTTAGGTTGTGGATTATGAGCAGGTATATTTCTAAATATGGACTTTTTCTAAGTTTTCTAAGTGAGAGCATCAGTTCAAACTAACTCTTCTGTGTTCAAAAAGAAAATCCATCAAGGCATCATCATTCAAAATCAAAATCTGTATTTTCAAGTCAAAGAAACATCTGTACAGAGCCAAAGACTCGCAGTTAGTTGGGATCAGTTTATACATTATTGTTTCATTCATTCAACCATTTGCATGGTGGTGGTTTAGTGTGGGTATGTTACAGTGATTGCATAGTGGAGGGATGGGACTCTGAGACATGCACAGCGGTACATTAATAAAGACTATGTCATTCATGCAACCTGTTCGTCCTGATGTGTGTGTGTGTGTGTGTGTGTGATGGTTAATGTGATCTCACTGCATCACAGAGTTATAAAAGGGAGAAATAACAAAGGGAACGGGCAGTTTTACATATTTACCATCGATAAACTGTTTTTTTTTTTTAAAGAAAATACTTATAAAGAAATACATTTTGTACATTTTCATGTTGTGCAGGCAGACACAGAGAGAGACAGACAGGCTGAGGGCAGATCGACAGTGGTGCTCTGGGGTCCTGGGAGGAGAAACGACAACAGGAAGTGTTCGAGAGCAGGATTAAAAAAATCATATCTGGGAATATTTCTGCTCCTTGGAGGAAACGCAGACAATTAACTTCACGTTTAGGATGACGTCTGAGTTTAATGCGACCGCTTTGTGGAGGATGAAGTGTTTTCAGATTAAAGATCATGATGCAAAAATTGTGCATCTATGAATCTTTAGATAAATGATGCATGGTCTCTTTTGAGCACTTTTCCCAATAACATCACTGCACTGCAAAAAATGAAATCCAAGCAAGTGATAACATCTTATTTCTAGAAATAAATACCATATTTGACTTGATACGAGCCATATTCACCAGACTAGTCCATAAAAATGTCTTGTTTCAAGTTATTTAAAGACAAAAATGATGTCTGAATTGCTTGTAACGAGTCGAAAAATCTGCCAATTGTGTTTCTTGTGTAAAAACATAATTCTAGTTTCAAGAAATTTGATAAGGAAATTATCTTACTGGATTTATTAAACGTGTGGCGAGCAGTTCAGACATCATTTTGGTCTTTAAATATCTTAAAATAAGACATGCTTATCAAGCATAACAAGACCTAAATCTAAGCAAATGATTATTTCTAGTAATAAAAATATCTTTTTAGACTTCATACAAGCCATATTCACCAGACTAGTCCATAAAAATGTCTCATTACGAGACAAAAATGAGGTTTTAATTAGTTTTAATAAGTCAAAAAATCTGCTAATTGTGTTTCTAGTGTAAAAACATAATTCTAATTTCAAGAAATTTTATAAGAAAATTGGCTTACTGGATTTATTTAACTTGTTGCAAGCAATTCAGACATCATTTTGGTCTTTAATATTTGAAATAAGACATGTTTTTGGACTTGTTAGTTGAATGTGGCTCATATCAAGTATATCAAGACAGAAATCTAGGCAAGTGATCACATGTTACTTCTATTAAAAAAATATTTTTAGACTTCATACAAGCCATATTCACCAGACTAGTCCATAAAAATGTCATACTTCAAGTTATTTAAAGAAGTAAAATGATGTCTTATTTGCTTTAACAAGTCAAAAAAATCTGCCAATGGTGTTTTCTTGTGTCAAAACATTATTCTAACTTCAAGAAATTTGACAAGTGAATTTTCTGACCAGATTTTTTTAACTTGTTGCAAACAATTCAGACATCATTTTGGTCTTTAATATCTTCAAATATTTCATGCTTTTGGACTTGTTGGTTGAATGTGGCTCATATCAAGTATAACAAGACTGAAATCTAAGCAAATGATCACGTTATTTCTAGTAAAAAATATCTTTTAAGACTTGACACAAGCCATATTCATCAGACTTATCCACAAAAATGTCTTACTACAAGACAAAAATGAGGTTTGAATTAGTTTCAATCAGTCAAAAAATCCACCAATGGTGTTTTCTAGTGTTAAAACATGATTCTAGTTTCAAGAAATTTGATAAACAAATTGTCTCACCAGATTTTTTGAACTTGTTGCAAACAATTCAGACACCATTTAAGTCTTTTTAAGTCTTGAAATAAGACATGATTTTGGACTTGTCTGTTGAATGTGGCTTGTATCAAGTATAACGAGACTGAAATCTAAGTAAATGAGCACATTATTTCTTGTAAAAATATTTCTTTTTTGACTTGATACAAGCCATATTCACCAGACTAGTCCATAAAAATGTCTTATTTCAAGTTATTTAAAGACAAAAATGATGTCTGAATTGCTTTTAACGAGTCAAAAAATCCACCAATGGGGTTTCTTCTGTAAAAACATTTTCTAATTTCAGAGATTTTCTTACTTATTGGCAGATTTTTACTTGTTTCAAGTAATTCAGACCTCATCTTTGTCTTTAATATCTTGAAATATTTCATGCTTTTGGACTTGTCGGTTGAATGTGGCTCATATCAAATATAACAAGACAATATTTACTTTAATCAAGAGACAAACACTTGTTTGGTTTTCAGTTTTTGCAGTGTGAAACAAAGTCTCAATTTTTGTTTAAGGGTTTTATATAACGTTGAGTTCTGGTTGTGTTTGGTTTTAATGATCAGCCCTTATTGTCGTCAGTAACAGAAACATTTAAAAGCCCTATTCAAAAGTCAGAGTATCAGAATAAAAACAGGTGTTAGGTCTTTGCTTTTCCTGCTCCTGGTGAAACGTAAACAGAGAGTGCGCTCGTCAAACATTTATCTTCTTCTATCGTCTTATAGTTTAGCACAAAACAGAAAGTAACGTGGCTTTTTTGCATCATTTTTCTAATAGTTTCTCAAAGACCAAACTGTAGAAACCAGAAACGAAGCTTCGTGTTTAAGAAGCAGAGAGAAAAAAACCCTCGTTGAATTTTCTGTCAAACATTTGTGATCGAGCGTGACAGAGAAAAAGTCAAAAGGCCTTCAGGTAAACGTCTTAACACTTAACTTCTCTGGATGTGCTGATCCTCTGTTGGATCCCAAACACCACTGACCTCCAGGCCTCAACTCACCCACACACTAAAGTCCCTAGTGCAAAGAAAAAAAGTTGCATAAAGTCTCATTTCATCACATGGACATCATAATCATCGATATTAACAATTTCTACATCACTCCTCTACAACCCTTATCGATTATATTCTATATTACTGCATAATGCTGAGTGGTTTTGGTGTAGAAGATAAAACATAAACTCTGTTTTTGTTCAGCAAAAATGAAACTTAAGTAAAGATATTTCTGTCTTTAACTCTGGATCAGAGAAGGAGAAAATACTCATCTTTGTTCGACAAGGACAAACTTCAACATTCATGTAGAGAAGTGAGAAAAGAAAACACTGACTTAAACACATTAATGATAAACCAAAAGTTGTTTTATTCATCATTTATCTCTGCGGACAGACTGAGGTTGATGTGAACAGAACAGCACAGACACACAGACAAGCAGGGTACGAACAAACTCCTCGTTTCTGACTCAACCCGGACAAAAAAAACACCAACGTTTGTGATGATTTCCGTCAGCCGTACCCTGCATGTTTGTCCTGCGTGTATCTAAAATATAGTGCGTCATTTTCTGATGCTGTTTAAACTGCGCCGTCACTTCACGCTCAGAGGATCCTGCTCATTCAAAATTCATCTCTATGACTTCGTTTGTGTCCATCATGCACGTAAATGATTGCATTGATCTGGCATTCACACTCAGTAAAGATGCATAAAGTGTGTGGAAATGAAACGGTTTTTAAAAAAGTTACAGTATTTAAGACATGTTTTTATGATACATACCAGCCAGACGCACGGGTCAGGACAGAATCTAAAATCAGGAAAACTGTGAGGTGTGTTTTTGTTTTCATGATGCCAGATTTGTATTTTGAAGAAAGAGAAATGAAGAAGCAGGTGAAAGATTTTCTGAGCCACTTTATGTCAAGTAATGTCAGACGTGCCACCGTTTTTATTACAGAGGCAGAAAAGTTTGTGTTTGATCGATTGATTCATGACCCCAAAATCGCTCAGGGTGGCGGTGTGTCTTCACCTGAAAATGAAATGAACCAATCGTACATTTATAGAACCAGTTTTTCATCGTATTCCTTTGAATTTTTGAGTGACAATCACACAGGATGAAGCACAAATCTTCAGTAAGATTTGTAGGTTTAAAGGGACTTTCTATCCGATCATAATCCTCGACTTAAAACGAGATAATCAGCGTTAAAATATGTTATTTCTAAATGCTATTTCTCAGCCTCCTGATTGGATTAAGAAGGGTCAGATTGATTTACGACACGTCAAAGTCTCCATGAAAACAACACACAGGCTGACGAAGTTTAGCAGCTAAACAGGAGAGTGATAGAGCACAAGCTAAAGGCTAAAACACAAACTAAACTGTTGATTCCTGTCCACATGCAGCAGTTATTCTGCAGTGATCTGTTCAAACCTGAGAGTCTATCAATAAAATGAAGAGCCAGGTTACGTTTGCTCTGCTTAGTGAGGTTGGAGTTGGTAGATGAGCACTGGTAGGACACAACCAGGATTCACTAATGTTACAGACACGTCTCAGAGCACCGGGGTTTGCATTTGCATTATGCAAAAAGTAGATTTGCTCTCCAGAACAAATACAATCTTATGCAACAGTAGGTGCGTTTCCATTACCCTTGGATATGCTCAAAATTTAAATAGCGCTTTAAAAAACTGGTAATGGAAACACCTCAATTTCGAAAAAGCACTAGAATATCGCTAAAAAGTTTTTACGCTTTCATGAGGTGGTTTTTCAGACGTTTCAACATTCAAATATATCGCAAAAGCGCAATGGAAATGACCAGACCTACCTGGTCACATGATCACTTCTCTGTGAGTAAACATGGCACACTAAATTTGGACAGAGGAGGATTATTTTCGAGAAAAACATAACGGCCATACTAGACAGCAAACAACAGAGGAATGCAGTGTTAGAAGGAGATAGAAACTTTTTTGAAATCTTGCGGGATGATATTTGACGAGAGCTACGGCGCTCCTGCCTAGAACAACCTTCAATGGAAACACGTTCAAAGCGCAAATATACTTTGTTGAAATTTTAGGAATATCACTTTTATTTTGCGAAAAACTGTCATGGAAACCCAGCTCGTGGGTGATGGTGCTCATGGGGAATGGAGTCTTTTTCCTGGAAAAGCTCTACTGATATCTCTCGACCGAGGGTTAAAGTTGCTGTGAAGACTTTTTGGAACAGCTAGAGTTAGTGACAGCGCTTCCCATAAGCCTTTGCTCAACACTGTCCTGTTCGACCAATTTTGTTTCCAGTTTCAGTTTGAAAGTAGATAAGATCTTCTTTTTAACTCTACTGTTCTTTGTTCAAGACAACAATTTACTGGATACAACACAATGAGGTAATATATCCATCAACAGTAACACAGCAATGTTGTTTGAAATGTGACAACAAGCAAATTTTGTGAGTTTGTGGCACAGTTTAGTAGCCGTATTTAGCACTACTCACAGCTCAGTGCTCTGAGACGTGTCTGTAACGTTAGTGAGTCCTGGTTGTGTCCTACCAGTGCTCATCTACCAACTCCAACCTCACCAAGCAGAGCAAACGTAACCTGGCTCTTCATTTTATTGATAGACTCTCAGGTTTGAACAGATCACTGCAGAATAACTGCTGCATGTGGACCGGAATCAACAGTTTAGCTCGTGTTTTAACCTTTAGCTTGTGCTCTATCACTCTCCTGTTTAGCTGCTAAACTTTGTCAGCCTGCATGTTGTTGCAGGGTACCTGCAGGTTTCAGCAAGTCAAATTTCAGACTTTTTAAGATCTTTTTAATGCCACTTTGAATGAAATTTAAGACCAAAAACACATAAATACGGTGGATGGTTTGGGGGTCCTGCTGCATTACAACCAAATGAGATTCATTCAAGTTTACTTTTTGTCTGTTTATTGGACATAAAGTGATCCCCAGAGCTCTCTGGTTCAATAAATGTATGTAAAAGTGCAAACAGTCACCCAGGATGCCGGTAAAAATTTATATCAGCAGCTTGTAAGACAGTATTCCCTCTACTTGTAGGAACCCTGTGTTGTCAGAGAGACTTCATTGTGCCATAAATCAATTTGGTCCTTCATGACTCGACTGGGAAGCTGAGAAATAGAGTTTAGAAATGACACATTTTAGCGCTGATAATCTTATTTAAAGTTGTGGATTATGATCAGACATGTATCTTGATATGGGACTTTTTCAAACTCACTTAGAAAGTCCTCACTATCCCTTTAAAGAGCTTCACTCTGGACTCTTGAGAAATCAGAGAAAATGTAGTTGATAGAGTGAGGACAGGTGGACTTTTACTTAATGAAGAGAACTTAAAGATTAGAAATAAAGGATTTTAAATTCTGTCTGACCCGTTTCTGTCTGGAGAGTTTCTTCCAGAGCAACTTCAGCTGCATTTACACATTAATGACTCTTCACCTCTTCGTTCAAACCTCCTTTCTTTATGTCGTCTATGGCTTTGTGGTGACTTCCAACGTAATTAATGAGTGGATGTCGAAGTTGGTGGGCTGCAAAGACAAGCCGCATGTGGTGAGTGATTTCTTTCCAAGCGAAAACATGCAAAAACTCTTTCACTCATCAAACACTCAGCTGTTTCATCCAGTTACTCCTCACTCATTCATGCTTCTTTGTTTTTACTGGATGTGGATCTGATAGGTTGAAACTCACCTGCTGCATGTAGTATGTGTGTGTGTGTGTGTGTGTGTGTGTGTGTGTATGGGACATGTCTGGAAGACTGAGGTGTCACATGAGGGGACAAACATGAGCACGTGGAACATGAAGCACATACTAACATAAATAACCTGAGAGCTATGGAGACCCTGGGAGCAGAGAGTGGCAGCACACACACGCCCACACACACACACACACATACACATAAAAGAAAAAACTCATTTCTAAACCTGCATTAAAAAAAACTGATGCAACAGATGTAGTTTGAAGATTTAAGAGAATAAAAGAGCAGACGAGGACTTTTTCATCCCAAGAGCCTCATTCAAAAACAAAGAGACAGACGTTGGTTTGTGCTTATGACTAAATAATAACAACATTTATCACAAATTGATCCTAACAGGTAAATTACTGCGGGTCAGTCTTCTTTCACATGTGACAACAGAATCAAAGATGGTCTGATTTTCTGGAGTGAATTAAAACCAAAGGAGAGTTTAAATGAATGAGGCACCTTGGGATCCTGATCCACTATCAGATTAAGTTTGTATTTATCCCTGCACACGTCCGCTGCACTTATATTTTCTCTCTTATCGATTAAACCTGGGAGCCCAAGCAGCTGCTGAGACTTTTCTGTCTGTCGTCTTCATTTAAAACATCCTCTGACCCGTCTGTCCTCTTAAAACCCTCCACAGAAAAGCGTTCATCTTAAATAAATAAATAAATAAACCTTTAGAAATAAAATAAAGCTGCTCTGTTTGCTCTTATCGGACTGATTCCAACATTAAATGTAGACAACGTAAAGAGCTGTTGTGATCATTCATTGGGTTAAAATTAAGAGCCCTTAGCTATTTTTCAGGGCAGTGATTAAACATCTATTCTTTCTTCTATTTTCTGTCCTGATTGCTTTCTCTCTTCCTACAACCAGCACTAAACGGTTGCTGATATTCATCAGTGAGTGTGTGGATGAATGTGGTTTTTAGTGCTGTTTGATATCACCTGTTCGCCGTTCGGAGCTCAAAGACGGATCGGACAAAGTTTGTAAATCTTACTTTCATTCTCGTTCGATTTCTGAGGAGTAATAAGACATAGTGTAGGATGTCTCGACTTACAGACAGATAGATACAGTAGATAGGACAGACAGACAGGAAATACATACAGATACAGCTCATCTCATCGTAAAAACAAACGTGGAACAGAATGAGCTACGTTTTATCGCACTACCAGCACTCTTTCAGTAACAGCCTTTCAGTTCATTCTTTCAGCGTCTCTCTCTGGCTGCTGCCAGGGGCTCAGCAGCACAAAACTCCCCTGCAGTTCTCCGCAACTGCCACCAGGGGGCATAGGTAAACTCTGCGTTCTCACTGAGACACAGAAGAGGAGAGAGCAAGAGAGAGAGAGAGAAGGAGACGTCTCCTGCTCCTGCCAAAGCCATCCTGTCCGTGCTATGAGTGAGCCTGGGTCAATGCCTCTGTCCCGTCTGTTACTTTCCATCCAAACTCAACCGCTTTGTTGACAGTGTTGGAGGTGGAGAGAAGGAGGGGGGCGCTCACCACCAGTCTCCGCCCCCGCCTCCTTTGTTTACAGTTCAGACACTTTGAAATCCCAACAAATTTCGTTGTGCGTCTCACTTTTTCTTACTGGACTTTTCTGAACGCTTTGCGTCCGACTTCCCGCCCCGGTCTGACCTCTCTGACCTCTCTCCTCTCTCCCTCTCCTTCTCCTTCTCTCTCTCCCTCTCCTTCTCCTTTTCTTTGTCTGCCCGCTCGATACGATCACCCCTGTCCGAGCGCTCGCCGCCTCGCTCCGACCTGTTGTCCGCCTTGCTGCCGTCGCGGCGCGTGCCCTCGTCGGTGGATGAGGTAGTTGGTTGGGGCTGACCCCATTTGGCAATCTCCTCGTGCTCTGTGATACTGGCGGTGATGTTTGTTACCCACGATTTAAGGTCGTCCTGTGGAGGGAGACGGTCAGATAACGTCACATAAACATACTGTAACAAAAGCTTCAGCTACAGGAAAATAAAACCACAAAAACAGGAATCTCACCTCATCTTTTGCATGGAACAAAAACTCGCTGCCGTCCTTCGTCCTGAAACAAGACGACAGATATTTGACTTTACATTTTTATTTGTTGGGAAACTCAAGTTTGAGGACTCCAAAAAGAAAGATCCAGAAGTTTTTGGCCAAATATCAAAGCAGCAGAAGCTGAAATGTTCCTTCAGGATGATTTCACACCTGAAGTAGATTGAGCAGCCAAACTTTTCTCATCTTTTGATATTTATAATAAAGCGAAGCTGCACAGAGATACTGACGTTATCCTGATGCACCAACCTGTCAAGATGTTGAACAGGAAAACATGAAACTCTGACTGTTCGTGCTGCACTCACAGACAGAAAATGCTGAAGGAAAAATGCACTTTTAAAAACAAACTGCAGAAACACGGAAGTGCCCCTCTTTTCTTTGTAGTCGTGACTACTTTTCAGGATTTTTTTGGGCCAATCTTGAGTCAATTTTTGAGATAAAAAGTCAAATTTGGGGATAAAAAGTGAAAATTGTGAGACAAAAGTAAAAGAATTCGATCTAAAATTTTTAAGCTATGTGATACAAGTCAGATTTGGAGAGAAAGTAAAAACTACACTGTAAAAACTCAATTCAACTTAAATTTTTACTGGCCTGATAATGGTTTTTCAGTTCAGTATACAAAAAATGTTCTGTAGGGTTGCAAACTACTTTAAAGTATTTATCTGAACTACCTTTGGTACATTTGTTGTATAAAGTTGGTCCCAAAAACTCAAAAGCCAGTGCCTTGAAATTTTGAGTTACCACAGCTTTTTTGTCTTTACAGTGTATGAGATAGAAAGTCAAAGTTGGAAGATAAAAATTCAACTTTTGGGATGAAGCATCGAAATCTGATGCTAAAATTTAAAGATTTTGTGATTAAAAAAACCAAACAAAAAAGAAATGAGATGAAAGTCAAATTTTGGGATAAACAGTGAAAATTGTGAGACAAAAGTAAAAAAATTTGGTCTAAAAATCCTAAGTTATGTGATCAAAGTTAAATTTTGAGCAAAAATATGAGATACAAAGTCAAAGTTTGAAGATAAAAATTCCAATTTCAGGATAAAGAGTCAAAATCTGATGCTAAAATTCAATATTTGTGATTTCAAAAAACAAAGAAATGAGATGAAAGTCAAATTTTGGGATAAACTGTGAAAATTGTGAGACAAAAGTAAAAAATTTGGGCTAAAAATCCAGAGTTCTCTGATCAAAGATAAATTTTGAGTAAAAATATGAGATACAAAGTCAAAGTTTAAAGATACAATTGAAATTTTTTTGGGGAAAAAAAACAATCTTTTGTGACGAAAAAAAACAAAGAAATGAGATGAAAGTCAAATTTTGGGCTAAAAAGTTATAATTTTGATAAAAAGGCGTGTATAATATAATTTAGTTTTATGTATATGTACATGTATTTTGACATATTTTATATATTTCTTAACATTGTGACATGGTCATTTTTGCCATGTGTGCTGCTTTGTGTTTGCACAGCTCTTTGGTTAAGTCTGGTTGTTTTAAATGTGCTCTGTCAATAAAGTTTGAACTGAGTTGAGTTGAGTAATATGAGATGAAAAGTCAAAATTTTGTAAAATGGGGGAAAATTTGAGATATGAAGTCAAAATTGTGTGATAAAAAGTTCAATTTTGGGAAAAAAGTCTAAGTTTTGAAAAGAAAAGTAAATATTTTGTGATAAAAAAGTCTAAAATATAAAATACTCAAGTCAAACCTCTGATATTAAAGTAGAAAACTTTAGACTAACGGTCAAAATTATGAGAAAATAGTTGGAATTTTGACTTTTTATCTCCAAAGTTTGACTTGATTCTTGCAAAGAAAAAAAGCTTATTTACAATTTACAACAGAAAATGTTCACTTCAAACAGAAATCAAGTGTAAGTGTGTGAGAAAAGAAGTGTCTGCTGTGTTTTACAGAGTAAAAATGAACAGAGTGAGCAGGAAAAAGCTCCTCACTTGAGCGTGAAGACGTTCTTCTTCTTCTTGTAGCCGTTGGTGACGTCGCAGTGGCAGTGCGAGAGGTTGAGCAGCGGCTCGTTGTTGTAGGGCGTGGAGGTGTTCTTGGCGTCCTTGTAGAAACCCATCTCCCCTTTGTTCAGCACGCAGTAAAGGTTGACCCATGACCTGCTGTGGTGTGGGAAGGTGGGGGGGGCGGGGTCATGAGGGGGGAGGTAGAGTGGAGGAAGAGGGAGAGGAGGAGGGGGGAGGTGGAGTGGAGCAGTAAGGGAGAGGTGGGGTGGCGGTGGTGGTTGGGGGGAGAGTTGGGGAGTCAGAAGGAGCTGCAGAGTGGCTCTCGCTAAGCTCACACCTCACTCACCTGACCAGAGCAGACAGGTGTGAAGGCAGGATGGACCGGCGCCAAGAAGGGAGGAGTAAACACACTGCTGAACAAACACAGACGGACAGACGGACGCACGAACAGAGGAGGCGGGGGCATGGAGGGATGGGGAGGGAGGCTACGAACACAGAGGTGAGTCTGTGCGTGTGGGGCTCACATATGACTTACCTTAGAGGAGACACCAGGAGCAGCCAGAAGCACCAGGAGAGAGAGAGAGAGGAGAAGAGAGGAGGAGTTTGGTTAAAGGACATTATGGCTGCGACAAACTTAAACTCTGCTATATTCATGCTTCTTCTCTGAGTGAGCGTGTTTACATGCACACAGCATTAATACCTTACAGCTAAATAAAGGTATTATTCAGAGAGAGCTGCCTCTGCTTCCAAATTCCTCTGAAAACAACATTAAAACAATCTTTAGACTGGAGAAATAAAGGTGCATGTGTTGCGGAGTCTCAAATGCTAATTAAGGTTTAATTCTACAACCTCAACTCCAGTGAAGTTGGGACGTTGTTTGAAACAAATAAAAACACAATACAGTGATTTGCAAATCCTGTTTAATCCATATTCAACTGAATTCACCACAAAGACAAGATATTTATTGTTCAAACTGATAAACTTTACTCATTTTGTACTCAATACCTGCACCACGTTCCTAAAAAGCTGGGACAGGTTCATGTTGTGTTTCATCACTTTTCCTTTAACAACACCCAATAAGTGTTTGTGAACTGAGGAAACTAATTGTTGAAGCTTTGGAGCTGGAATTCTTTCACATTCTTGTTCATGAACAACTTCAGTTGATCAACAGTCCGATTGTCAATGGGAGACAGGTCTGGACTGCAGGCAGGTCAGTCTGGTAGCTGCACTCTTCTACTACAGAGCCACGCTGTTGTAACAGGAGCAGAATGTGTCTTGGTTTCATTGTCTTGCTGAAATAATCAGGGACGTCCCTGAAAAAGACAAAGTGTCTTGGATGGCAGCAGATGTTGCTCCAAAACCTGTTTGTACCTTTCAGCGTTAATGCGGCAGCGTTTGTGTGTGTTGTTGATGTCTGACTTTGTCTTTGCATGGTAGAGTTTGAACTGTCACTTGTAGATGTAGTGATGAACTGTGTTAACTGACAATGGTTTTCTGAAGTGTTCCTGAGCCCACGTGCTAATATCCTTTACACAATGATGTGGGTTTTTAATGCAGCGCCGCCTGAGGGGTCAAAGGTCACGGCCATTCAATGTTGGTTTTGGGCCTTGAGCTTACGTGCAGAGATTTCTCCAGATTCTCTGAATCTTTTGATGATATTATGGTCTGTAGATGATGAAATCCATCAATTCCTGCAGTTGTTGAAACATTGTTCTTAAACTGTTGGACTATTTACACACAGTTGTTGACTAAGTGGTGAACTTGGCCCCATCTTTGCTTATGAAGGACTGAGCCTTTTGGGGATGCTCCTTTTATACCCAAACATGACACTCACCTGTTCTTAATGGACCTGTTCACCTGTGGAATGATCCAAACAGCTGTTTTTCCAGTATTCATCAACTTTTCCAGACTTGCACAGCTTTTTAAGAACATGTTGCAGGCAATCGAAAACAAAATGAGCAAATACTTGAAAAAACAATTAAGTTTATCAGTTCGAACAATAAACATCTCGTCTTTGTACTGTGTTTAATTGAATATGGGTTAAACAGGTTTTGTAAATCACTGAATTCTGTTTTTATTCATGTTTTATACAACATCCCAACTTCATTGGAATTAAGGTTGTAGAGATGATAAAACAAGAATTAAGTAACTTTTGATATCAAGATGTTGTTTATGTAAAGTTTTTCATGCACTCATTGTCAGAAATGCTCCATAAACATCTGAAATGTAACTGCAGATCTAAAAGTCCCATAAGAAAGAGACTAAATCCAAAACCTGTTCCTCTCCTGTGCATTTTTTTAGATAACAAACGTTTCAATGGTTGAATTTTCTCTGTAGCACTTGATTAATTAAGTTTGATAATGAAGAGTTTTTTAAGACAACTAATGAAAGGATGATTTCATATAAGAGGCTCTTCACAGAACACTTGTTTATCCTGAATAATACCAAATATCAATGTGCACATAAACAAACTCAGTGCCTCGTCATGTAGCTATGTAACAGAGACAGGTTGAATCTCAATCCTCCCTCCCCGGTTACCTGAACCCTCCCTGTCTCAGGTCTGACTGGAGGAGAGGATCTGAAGTTTCGCCTCCTCCAGTCAGATCTGAGCTAAGAGAAGAGGAGAGCACACGTGAACCGAAGCGGGAGCTGTTTGGAGATTCATACGTGTCCAGAGTTAAGCCATTCAGGTTTATGCTTTACCTTGCCATGTACATAACAGAGCATGTACATTAGAGACATTCATCCATTGCCTCGAGTGGGTTCGTGAGTGGGACTCATCCACAGCTGGAAGGGGATGAGCTTTTTTTAGCTGTGCGAGGTCAGCCCGGCCACTAGAGGGCAGTGCAGAGAGAGACTTTGTAGTTGGTGAGTCTCTCTGGAAGGAAGCGGGGCGATCATCTGTGGAGTGAGGTAGTGTGTGTGTGTGTGTTTCTGTGTGTGTGTGTGTGCGAGCACAAGGCAGCGTAGCCATCCACGGCTTCATGAATCCACTCCCACGACATTCATCAGCCAGACAGACAGTCAGCCGGATTCTTCTGTGCTTTTTTTTTCTGAGTGCTTCGGTTAGTTTAAGGGGCGCTGTAAGCATCATGCGTGTTGTTTTTCACATGCAGCTGGATGTTAGAGGGTTGCTCTTTTAAATTATGCAGCTTCACATTTTGATCCTGATGATCAGAGATGACACATATTAATAATTCATTAAACTCCAGACTAACACAGAGCTAACAGATCGACTTCTGGGACACCGTTAAGCTGTTTCCTGATGTTTAGTTTTCCTCGAGAGCAGCAGCGCCAATCAACTCAAATCAAATCAGAAGAAACTGAAGCAAAAAAGATCATTGATTAAGATGGGCTGATAAGATGAATGCTCATTGGTCAGAGGTGAAAACTTCCTGCAAACATTTTAAAGGTAAAATAACAGCTGACTGGTTTGAGATTGAAAATAGCGCAGCAACAAGGAACACAATGAATGAAATAACTTGCATGTGTACCATCCTATTTAAATGAAGATTCAGCGTCTACTACTGTTTCTCCAAGGAGAGTTTTGGGAGAGCAGAGTGACTGTAAACGGAAAATTAAGTTTGAAGCTATGGAGTTGGAAGGAAATAAACATAGAAACAGTCAATAGCACCTTCGTAGATATGTATTTGAATCATTAACTATGGTTTTCTGCCCTCTGGTGGTGATTTAAGTTCAGTTTTGTTTGTTTCAAAAACACACCATAATATTTACTTTCATACACTGTGTTTTGGTTTTGGTCTATTGAATTAAAAGAGAAAAAAAATGTATTTAAGTCATCCCAAGTGAGAACTGGTCATACGTGTCCATCCTGTATGACACAGTAATTAATACTTGGGACAGCACACCAGAAAAAGTAATCTGGAAGACGCTGGCACTAACTGTGCTGGTGTGCTGGAATGATCCAGTTGCAAGAAAATGCAGCGTTTCAAGGATTTTTTCCTTTGGAGATATGGCTCCTTTATGTAATTGGCTCCAAATCAGCCCTTAGCTCATCCAGCAGCTCAGAAATGATGTAACTTGATAGAAGATATGTTTCTACTATCTACTATCAACCTATAAGCTGGCACTAACTGTGCTGGTGTGCTGGAATGATCCAGTTGCAAGAAAATGCAGCCTTTCAAGGATTTTTTCCTTTGGAGATACGTGTCCTTTTTTTGACTGGCTCCAAATCAGCCCTTAGCTCATCCAGCAGCAGTTTAGAAATGGTGTTACTGGATCGAAGATATGTCTCTACTATCATTATTCCTGACAGTCCAAATATGTTAATACCTGCACCTGTCTTCTTCTCACCACAACGACTGCAGCCATTTGTGCGTGACGCTGTGCTAGTTTGCACCTGCCTTTCAAACATGCTACATATAGATACAAAAACACTGAGCGCCATCACTTTAAGATCTGATAAACCATATTGGGGGTGCTAAATGATGATATTTACAGTATTTAGCATGCTGTGGTAACCCGCACATTCATAAATGCAGACACGCTAAATGGATTGCGCATTTTTATAAGCACAAAACTTCAGTAGATCAAGCCCTTAATTTAACCTATAACAATCGTCCTAAGTTTTTAATAGTTACCATTTTTATATAAATTATAGAAAACGTCTGTTTCTATTCACTACAAGTGAGTCAGAAGCCTAAAGATGAAAAGTTAAGGGTAAAACCAAGAACTTTTTTCTGTGTTAATTGAAAAATAATATCAATATTAAAACATTCATTGAATCTAAACATTTGAAAGCTGTATTTTTCACATATTTATTTTGTTTAACAGTAAATCCAGACAGTGGTTAAGTCCTGTTTTGTTGACCTCATGTGTCATCTGTGCCGGTCACAGTCATGCATCTGTTCAAAATGTCAGACGCGGTGCCAGCGCAGTGTGTGAGCGTCTTAGCTTAGCTTAGCATGCTGGAGTCATGCTCTGGATTTATTTGTCAAACTTATAACTGGAGGAGGAAGTGACGTCATGAGAAACAGACATCGTAACTGTATATAACTGTTACTATAGTTAAAATAGTCCAAAAGTAGATTTTTATTTGAATTAAGCTGCTGCAGGTGGAAAATACTCACTTAAGGATTAAATGATTGTGCTTTCCTGAGTTTAAATCCATGAGAGAATAAATAAACTGTAAATTTGAACCAGTTCTGCAAAGATAAGTATCCCTGAGTCTGATACTCATGACACCAAAGTCCACCATCCTTCTCGTTGGCTACCACCACCTGCTTGTGCAGATGTTAATCATTTTCGTTAAGACCCTGAACACCCACCTATTGGTGCTCTTCTTCAGGCTCTCGATGTCCAGCTTGCGGAAAAGGAAGCCCTCGTGGTGTGTGGTGTGCGTTGGTGGTTGGGGGACCGCCGGGCTGCTCTGAGCCGGAGCAGACCTGGAGCGCCGCGTCGTCTCTCCGGGCTCTTTGGGTCGCGGTCGCCGCCGCGGTTTGGGTCTGTCCCGAGCTCTGGGCCGGTCGGAACGGGAAGACTTTTCTGGGACCCCATTAGGCAGGCGGGGGACCTCACCTCGGGCCTGAGGGAGGGGGAGGAGTCAGTTAAATATGATGCATCTTTATAAAATGTGTATGTTTGTAAGCTCTGCCACTCTTTTCTTTAATTATCCCGTTACCAGGGGCAACTTAATCACCATTATCCTTCAGTATTACTCAGTTTCTATAATCTGTCTCCATATAGCAAAGTCTCCACAGCAGAGATGGCAAAAATCATGGATTAACTGATATTATGGATTTACATAAATGCCACACAAATAGACACAAAGCACTCGCCAACTCTGAAATGCAAAACAGACCTGAGCTGCTTCTCTTTCTTGCAACTGCTCCACAATATCTAACAGGGTGGTTCTCCTTTCGCTCCTGAAAGAAATACAAGGTAGAGAATCACTTTATTGTACACATCAGTGTCAATCTTCATTTTCTTTCCCACAGCCCCCTCAGGAAACTCATCCAACTTTAATGAGATGGGTCTGGCTGCAGATCTGCACGGTTAGATGTTTTTTTTTTAATATTTTGCACACAGCTTTCAGCAGAAAAAACCTTTGAAATGTGGATTTTCAAAGTGCATAAATAATCCCTTTTACTCCTCTGGCTATAAGACTCACGCAAACCATTGTTATGAAATTTGCAGGAGTAGTTGTTTTGAAAGATGAATGGAGAGTAGATCTTTTTAACCCTACTTTTCTTTGTTCAAGACAACCTTTTATGGAGTACAATGCAACGTTTATCAACAGTAAGGTAGCGCTCCCCCATTAAGCGCTACTCACAGCTCAGTGCTCTGAGACATGTCTGTGTCAGTGTAACGTTAGTGAATCCTGGTTGTGTCCTACCAGTGCTCATCTACCAACCCCAACCTCACCAAGCAGAGCAAACGTAACCTGGCTCTTCATTTTATTGACTCTCAGGTTTGAACAGATCACTGCAGAATAACTGCTGCATGTGGACAGGAATCAACATTAGCACAAACAGCTTAGTCTGTGTTTTAGCCTTTAAGCCACGTTTTAGCCTGTAGCTTGTGTTTTACCTTCTAGCCCATGTTTTTGGCCTTTAGCTCACATTTTAGCCTTTGTTTTAACGTGTATTGGAGCCTTTAGCACATGTTTCAACCTCTTGCTTTTGGTTTAGCCTCTAGTCAGTATTTTAGCCTTAAGCTCACATTTTAACCTGTATTTTAGCATTTAGCTTGTGTTAAAGCCTTTAGCCCATGTTTTTGGCCCGTAGCTCACATTTTAGCCTTTGTTTTAACATGTATTGGAGCCTTTAGCTTATGTTTCAACCTCCTGCTTTTGGTTTAGCTTCTAGTCAGTACTTTAGTCTTCAGCTCATGTTTTAACCTTTAGCTAGTTTTAAACTCTAGTGCTTGTTTTAGCCTCAAGCTCACATTTTAACCTGTGTTTTAGCATTTAGCTCTCATTTTAGCATTTGTTTTATGTGTATTTAGCCTTTAGCTCATGTTTTATTCTTCTGCTTGTGTTGAATCCTGTAGATCTTTTTTTAACCGTCTTGTTTTTGACACCAGCCCGTGTTTTAGCTTTTAGCTCCATTTTAAGCCCCTAGCTCATGTTTTAGTCCTTAGCCTAGGTTTTTGCGTTAAGCTCACATTTTAGCCTTCAGCTTGTGATTTAGCCTCTTGCTCATTTTTAAGGCTGTAGCTTGTGTTTTAGCCCTTTGCCGTTACTCTATCACTCTCCTGTTTCACTTTCTTCTTCTCTTCTGTCCCTTTTCTATCAGACAGTCCCGCTCTTGTTTCCACTATAACCTTTTACTCTCACTGCTAAACTTCGTCAGCCTGGGTGGTGTTGTCATAGCAACTTCATCTTGCCATAAATCAATACAGTCCACTTCAACCTGTTCGGTCTTGATTGTGAAGCCTGGAACAATCATTTAGAAATAACCTATTTTAGCGTTGATAATCTCATTTTAAACTCTGGGTTATGATCAGGTACGTATCTAGATAAACTCAGAAACTCCTCTCAGTCCCTTTAAACGTCTTCTAGAAGTCTCACCCTCCTCCTGAGCGTCTGTCCGACTGCTCCCTCCCCGTGTCGTGCTCGCTGGACTCCTGTCTCTCCAGCCGGTGCCGGTCCCTCTCCCTCCTCCGGCCCTCGTGGCCCCCGTGACCCTCCTGCTCGCTGGACGTCTGTCTCTCCAGCGTCCGTCTCTCCCGTCTCTCGGCGTGTTCCCTCCACACCTCCTGCGGCAGCTCGTCTCTGCGCGCCTGGATCAGCTGCTCGCTGGACAGCTGCCTCTCTATCCTGTGGGTCTGGGCCTGGGGCTCGGCGTGGCCTAACGGGTCGGTCCTGGACCCCCGGGGGCCTCTGGTGGGTTCGCTGTGCAGACGCTCTCTGCCCGGCTCCTGCAGGACGACTTCAGCCATCACGGCCACCTCCGCTCTCTCCGTCCCGATCTCTCCCATCATGATCTCCCTCTCTCTCTCTCTCCCTCTTTCTCTCTCCCTCGCTTTCTCCAGCCGGCTGGCGACCAGCAGCGGCGTCACTGCATCATCCAAGTGCTTGATTTTTGGCTGCCGCAGATACGGGGATGTTTTGGCCTCCAGTGTTTTTGCTGCCTGTGCTGGTTGGAGGTGACTCATCGCCTTCGCTGCTTGGTCTCTCGCTGCACTCGTGCTTTCTCGCGCCTGGTTGGCGGATACTAACATGGCTGCTGTGGCTATGGAGGCGATGGAGGATGGCGAAGGCGCCCCTAGTCCTGCTCCTAGACCTACGACGGGACTGTGTCGCGCCTCCAGGGTGTGGCGGTAGCTGGAACCGTTCATCACTGGCGTGTATTGAGCGACGGTTGAGCCCAGTCTGCGAGCGACGGATGAGGGAGATGGCGTGGGTGTGGCAGGTGAAGGTGAGGGAGGAGAGCTGGCTTCGTTCTGTTCGTAGATGGTTTGTCTGGCGACGGGGGAGATCGGGAGGCGGGGGAGAGTGGCTGGAGTGGGTACGGCATCTTGAGGGTCCAGGAAGACTTTACGACCCAGCAGAGGAGTCGGGGGCAATTTACTTTGCTCGGCTTTTAACTTTTCTACCTGGAAAATCAGACGGAGAATAAAATCAGAGCTTTGAATCAAACACTTTTATCCACAAATATTAAATTCTGTGACTGAACGAATTTGCAAAACTAATCTTGCAATAATTTTTTTTTTTTTTTGCAATTTTTTGTGAGATTATTCTTAGGTTCCCATCTTATGTGTTGTTGATATCAACTGCTATATTGAAGGGATTATACTTGTTTTTATCACTTTTGTTTTGAATATGAAAAAACACAAACATGAAGGAAAAGTAGGATTTTTGCTAAAACAAAATCTGCAAGAGAAAATATGTTTGCATAAACAGGTGCATCTCAAATATAAGAATATTGTAAAAAAAAAAAAGTTCAATATTTGGGTTACTCATTTCATGAAGTGAAACCCAGATATGATATAAACTCATTACATAGAGAGTAAATTGTTTAAACCCTTTGTTTCTTGACATTTTGATGATTATGGCTTATCAATAATGAAATCCCAGAATTCAGTGTCTCAAAAAATTAGAATATTACATAAAATTAATAATAAGGAATGTTCTTCCTATAAAAAAAGTTACACGTTTTTCTTAATACATACACATTATTACCCATTTTTGCTGCTTTTTGACAATTTGTGCCTTGCAAAACTTATTTTTATTGCTACTTCTTGTCATTTTTGCCACTTTACACCACTCAAATTGCTTATTTTGCAAATGCATTTTCAATAAATTTGCCTCTTTGCAAGGTTACTGCAGTTAATGAAAAGTAATGGAAAACAAAAACGCGGTAAAAAAAAATAGTCAACTAAAATAAAATTAAAAGTGAGGCTTTACAAAAAAATTATACATAACTAAAACTGCAATGTAAGCTTGCAAAACTAACTTAAATAGACTAAAATAACAGAGAAAATATGTTTAATTTTTGTCATTGTCAATCTGTCTCATACTTGAATTTCATATCTTATAAATGTCATATTTTACTTTGCTATGAATCCAAAACTTATATTAGATCAATGTAGTTAAGCAGAAACTAAATTATTTTCCATATAACAAAAAAAGACTAAAATGAGTATTAAAACTAATAATAACTAGACTAAAACTAAGCATTTTCAGAAAATAAAATCTAAACTTAACTAGAAAACTCAATTAAAAAACTAATTGAAACTTAACTGAAATTGAAAACAAAATAAAGATAAACACTTAAGAAATTAAAAAGTATTACAAGCTTGGTTCTTCAGATGATCAAGGTTGAGTAACACTGGTGTAGAGCATAAAACATCTACTGCAAAAAAAAATTTCTGGTATTCAGACACTTTTGAGGTTAGAGAAACATTGCACTGTCTATGATTAATTAATCTAATTTGCAATTTATGTGTGTGTTCACATAAGCAATAATGTTGGTAAAATACCGTGGTGAGTCGCCGCAGCGAGCTGAACCGCTCCTCCCAGGTGGCGGCTGCTTTGCGAAAGGCTTCGTGTCGACGAATCAGCTGCTCCACCTCGTCCACGCTCCCTCCCAGCTCTTTGCTGCTGATGAACGGCTCCTGAGCCGTCAGCCACGCCTCCGCCACCACCGCCTCCTGGGCAAACTGGTGAACCTCCAACACTGAGAGGAGGAGAAAACGTAAATATAAAACTCACTAAACTCTTCACAAACACTTCACCAAACTCAGGTGTTTGACTCACATTGTTGTAGGAACTCCCAGTGTTTGTCCCACTTCTCAGAAAGCTCTTGTTGCTTATTAATGACTTTTTCAAGCTTTTCCTTGATCTGAAAAGCAAAATTAAAACAATCATCTGACTGTGAAGCTTCTTGAAACTTAAAATCAAACCATGTGGAAACTTTTTAAAGCTACATTCAAGCTTAAAACAAAGGAGGGATGTCAAAGAGTCCAGTAAAACAGACGGAGAATTACACAGAATCATTTTAGTTTTTCCTTCACCTCCTCATACGCCGGGTTTCTCGCAGCCAGCAGCATTTTTCCCATCTCCACACACTCCAGCATGCTGCGGCTGCGAGCCTCCACTTCACTCTTCAGACTCTGGTGATAATTCATCAGAACCTCGACCGATGAGACGTCTCTGTGAGAAAAACGGAGCAGACGGAAGTTAGAAAACAACCGGCCAGTTTTTTGATAACCCATCTTATAAGCTAGAAAGAGAGATCATCAAAAAAAAACATGTTTTCTTCTAGTTGGTGTTGTTCTACCTGAAAAAAATCCAAACAGGAGTGAACAGTTAATATTCCATAATGTCCTCTGAGCTGTTGGCTAATTTAAAAACACAAAAAAGCTATTCAGCGTCTATAACATGTTTTAATTGCAGAGTTTGGCTCCACTTCCTGATATTCCTCCAACAACCCACAACAATTATCTCTGAGCAGCTTTCACTTCTGCTTCATTTGATTTCATTTGCACATTCACCTCTACTTTAATTTCTCTTTCTGTTTCTCTTTTTAACCAGTTAATTTAATATATTCTTTGTTTAGTCTTACTTTTAACTGAGTTTTAATATATTTATCAAATATGACCCAAATAAACCATAAACTGTAATATTAATTTTGGTTATATGGAGTTTTAATATCTTTCCATTTCTGTAGTTTATCATACTTTACTTCTAATAACTGATTTTTTAGTGATTATTTTTTATTGTTTTATGTATCTATTACCGAAATTTGTTTGTTTTAGCCTTTTTTTCCTCCATTGTCTCCTCATTGAGACATTAAAATAGCGTTTCTTCTGCTCAGCTTTTGTTTTGATTGAATCTTTTATTTTGCAAGTTTTCGCATCATGGGAGAAGAAAGGGTCTTGTGGATTTTTTAATAACTTTATCATTATTATTCTAACATTAACATGACTTTTGGTTATGTTTATGTCTTTCGCCTGCACTGTGGTGAAAGAAAAGTGCTTTAAACATAAAGTTTGGTTGATAGATTCTCTGATTTTGCGTCTCTCTTTCCACCGCCTGGTACCTTGGTTTCTCCCCCGTCCCGATCTGACAGATGATGGAGTCCATCCAGATGATCTGATCCCGCACCATGCTGAAGAACCTCAGCTTGTCCGTCTCCGTGGTGATTTGTAATCGACACTCCTCGCAGTAGGTGAGCAGCTCTTTCCAGTACTGCATCACTTCGTGCTCTCGGAAAGCGATGGCTTCGGCCTTTTCTCCGGCGTAAACCGTCCTCAGCTGAGCTGCACTTTCCTGGAGCTGACGCACCTGGAGGAGGAGGAGGAGGAGGAGGAGGTTTTTAGAAGAAAGAAAGCTGAACAAGGAAAAAAGAGAAGTCAAAAATACCAATGTACACGAGAGAGCGGGTTTTTTTTCCAAATGATGCAGAAAACACAGCTGCTGTGACGGCTATTTGTTCTCAGGGCCACGAAGAAGTTCTGACAGAGAAGGTGACACAGAACAGCTGCTCTGTTCTCCAAAGATTACATTCTTTAAAATTACAATTCAACTATCTTCTTATTAACAATCTTTTTATATTGGGGCTTCTATGCACTTTATGTTGTTGAGGCCTTTTTGCAAATAAAGATCTGTTCTGGTGAAACACACAACAAAAACTCAATATCTTATCAAGCATAATTCTCTGATTTCCTTTCAAATTATCTCATTATACTTAATATAAGACACAGTTTCCTAAAGGGAAACATTTCAGTCACATATTGGAACATTTTTCGAGATGCATAATCTCAAATATCTTGTTAAGTGAAACAGTCTTAAAAACATCTTAATTTAAGTCATTTCTCAGTTGAATGAAGCTTTTATTACTTGTCATCAGGTTTTTAAGCTGTTGGGTTATTTGTTTAAAGAAATAGATTCAGCTTGAACAAAGAAAATGAGTCTTAATTTAAATCTGCAGTTCATTATAAGATTATCATGAGACAAAACTTCTCAAGACAAGAAAATATGGATAAAATGAGTTTCCCAGCTATTTTCAAACTATTCTCTCTTATCGAATAAAACTTAAATCTAATGTCCATTTTTTCCACTGGCAGATTATTTTGCTTAATACAAGAAAAAACATCTTGTATTACAATATTAATTTTTTTCACTTATCTTTGGAGTGGATTTTTTTTTCCAGTGTACTTATTAGAAGAATATCTTTCAGCGTATTGAGAAAAGATCTTTGTGTTTACCCATAATTAGCTGCATTTTTTTAAACAATGAGTCAAATATTTATTTCATTTTATATCTACCCATTTGCTACCCACTTATCCTTTTATTTCTTTCATTTTAGTTTATTTCATTTTAACCTTTTTTTTTTTTGTAAGAATGTGAGGTTTACGTGTATCTTTTTTTCACTCTGTCACTGCTTTAATGCACTGTAATAATAAAAAAAATTGAAAGAATTGGGAAAGAAAGAAAGAAAGAGAAAAGATGTTTCCTATTTTGTATTTGTATGAAGAAAAATGCACTTGTTATTAGTGAGAAAACACCAAATTTAAGGTATTTCTGGCTCATTGAGGTTGGATTTTTATTTGTTTTGGAAAACCTTGAGTCAAATTTTCTTTTTCTGTAGGCAGAAAATTTTAATTAGTTCAAGTAAAATACACTCAGCTTTTGTATACTTTTTCTTGTTTTTGGAGGCTGGCTTTTTGCAGCGTTACAGTAAAATACGATCAGAATAAAGCTGAATTACTTGCGTGACCAGCAGCTGGATGTCTTGTTCGAAGCTGTGCAGGAGTCTCTGCAGCGTGCTGGTGTTGGCGGTGCTTCCTTGACGAGCTCGAACTTCAGGCAGCCTTCGATGTTTGTCCTCAATTTGAGCCAAAACCTGGAAATAAATGAACAAAATCTCACATGCATTAACATCTTTTACACGTCAACAACAACAACAAAGATATAAAGATTGAACTGGCTCCCACCTCTCTGCAGTCGGAGAAAAACTTGTGTAGCTGATGTGAAGCCGCGAGCATCTGCGCCCGTGTTTCCATCAGCTCCAGTAAATCCGCCCAGGCCTCGTTCACGCCGTCCTTCCACTCGGCGATGGTGGCCGCCTCCGAGTGGCCGTAGTCGATGAGCTCGTCCACCATCTGGTTCACCGCCGTCACTCGCTCCTGTCCCACGCTGCCGGTCTCTGACGCAAACTCTGTGAACTTTTCCTGCAGAACCTGAGAGTGTCACAGCAGAATTATGTTTTTAAATTTTATAGAAGTAAAGAAATGACTGATCCAAAGGTTCGATGTGTTCACACACTCACAGTCACGTGCTCGAAGTCTTGACCCAGTTCAGGTGAGCTGGCGACCACCTCCCTCTGAGCGATCCACTGCTCCAGCTCGTCCACTTCTCTGTTGAGCTGATAGAGCCAGTACTGCTGCTCCAGGCGGCTCTTTCTCTCCTCCACCAGGTCCTTCAGGGACACGTACAGACGGTCGATCTGGGACTGACGCTTGCTGATCTGCTCGCTGTGGAGTAAAGATCACATCATGTGTCAGCGCAGAGATTAAAACCTCCTGAGTGTCAGAGCATTTATCTTCTGTTCCTTGAAGTGGGTAAACAGATGTCAGATTCAATACCAATAATTCAACCACAATAATAAAACAGAATCTAATCTCTGTGTTAAACACTCACCAGTCTGGATGTCCCATTTCCAGCAGCTGTCGACACTGTTGCGATAACAACCCGATGGTCTCAGCGTAGTCCTCGATGGTCTGTTCAAGGACCAGGTGTTTCTTCAGAAGCTGCAGCGTGCTGGGTTCATCCTGGAGGTTTTAAGACGAGAAACACACTTTGGTGAAGAGTTTAAAAAAGGTGACAAAACGTCTTCTTTTACTCAGCATATCTTCCTTTTTGGTGATAAAATTATGTCCAGGGGGATCTTCTAAAATTCCCAGAAATCGCCAGGATTTTCTACAGACCAATAATATTCATAATAAGTGTTACCACTCTTGTTGTAATGGTCAAGACCAATGTTGAGAATGTTTTTGGCCCATATTAAAGTAGATTTATGATACAAAGCCAAAATTTTATGGTAAAAAGTCAAAATTTTAAGATACAAAGTCAATTTCCGGGTGATAAGTCAAATTTCTAGGCTAAAAAAGTCAAAAGCTTGTGATAATAGTCAAAATTTTGAGATTTAAAGTCAGTGATTTGAGATAAAAAGTCAAAGTAATGAAATTAAAAGTCAATTTTGAGATAAAAAATACAAGTCTTGAGATAAGAAGTCAAAATTCTGAGGTGAAAAGTCAAAATTTTGAGATATCAAGTCAAAAATTGGAGATAAAATCTCAATTCTAATAGAAAGTTTAATTTTCAAGAAAAAGACTCTAAATTTTGAGATATTAGAGTCAAAAATCTTAGATAAAAGTCAAAGGTATGAGCTTAAGAGTCAGAGATATGAGATAAAAAGTTGAAATCGAGATGAAAAGGCAAAGTCTTCAGATAAAGAGTCAAAATTCTGAGTTATAAATTCAAAATTTCGAGAAAAATAGTGAAAATTTTGAGACAAGAAGTAAATACTCTGAACCAGGAAGCCATAGTTATAAGATCCAAGTCAGTATTTCAGGATGTTAAAATTAATATTCATGAATAAAATGTTGAAATCTTGAGAAAAAGAGTCAGTCATAAGAAAAAAAATGAAATTTTGACTGCTTATTTAAAAATAATCTGTTCAAAGACAGTTTTTAATTTTCTATATTGTTATCTGGCAGAGATGAGCCTTATGCATTATTTACACTTACATTTAAGAAAATGTTCACTTCAACCAAGGAAAAGTGTGTTTTAAATGAATGTTTGAGTTATGAAGCTGCTTAGTCGTCTTTGAGGACCTTTGGGGTTTTTTTCAGGATCTCCAAGAAGAGGGTTTTAGAATATGGTCACCGTACTTTACGTGAATGGAAGGAGACAATTTTTCACACACACACATACACACACACACACACACACACACACACACCTTGCCCTTCTCCTCGTTCATCATGTGCAGCTCCTGCTCGCTCAGCCAGGCCTCCACCTCTGCAGTGTCAAAGAAATACTGTTGGGCCTGGTACATGGCGTCCAGCACCAGCTGCCTCCTCTCCGTCTCCGCCCACAGCAGAGCCCACAGCTGGGCCAGCTGCTCCAGACCGGCCCGGACGCAGTCGGCTTCAGGGCTGCGGATGGAGGCGATGATCCCCGCTCTCTCCAGGACGTCCTCGATCCTGCTCCTGTGGCCCTGCAGCTCCCTCTGGAGCGTCTGGAGGAGAGACAACGGGATAAAAAATTAATGCATCATAGGCCTGAACTACTGAGATCCCAAATAAAGAGCGCAAAATTGTGAGTACAACTGAAAAATAATGTGCTACTCTACTTTGACAACAGGTACAAAAGTGGTGTGGACTTCACTATTTCTGTCCTCTGGTGGCTGTTAAAGGTCAGTTTTTTGTTTCAAAACATGCCCCAATTTGGTTAAATTGGTTTAAGTGCATTAAAAACATACAAACAAAGGAATAAAATGTTGTGTTTTAAGTCATTTACTGTGTTCAGAGTGTGAGGGAGCTGGATTTACGAGCCCATCCTGTGTGACAGTATTCAATACTTGGGACAGCAAACCAGTTAAAGTACTATGGGAGACACTGGCACTAACTGTGCTGGTGTGCTGGAATGATCCAGATGCAAGAAAATGCAGCATTTCAAGGATTTTTTCCAAAGGAAATATGGCTCCTTTTTGTGACCGGCTCCAAATCAGCCCTTAACTCAACAGTGGAGACAATATGTCTACACTGTTTTTATTTCTGACAGTTAAAATATGTCAAAACATCAATGGAACTTTTTATGGATTTGGCCCTTCAGCTGTGGATCTGTCTGTGATTTCTTACCTGGTTCTTCTTCATGAGCTGCTGGACCTCCTGGAGAGTACCGCCATGCTCCTGAGACATGGCCAACGGGAGGCGCTCCTGCACCCACAACTACAACCACAACAAGACACTCGTCAACAACAAATAACTGTAGCTGAATGGGTGAAGATGCAGCTTCTGTGACTTGTATATAACGCTCTTTAAGTTAAAGAAATATCTGTGGAATAGAGATACAATTTGGCACAAGAGGATTTAAAAGCAAAAAGTCTAAGTTTTCAAATTAAAATCAAAATTCAGCGATACAAAGTCAATATAATGAGGAAAAAAGTCATAATTTTTTAGAGAAACATTAAATGCTCTGAGCTAAAAAGTCAATTATGATAAGGAGTCCAAAATTATGAGATATTAAGGTCAAAAATTTGAGATTAAAAGTCAAATAATTGGAAATTAAAAGTCACATTTGAGATAAAAAGTCAAAGTTTTCAGATTAAAGGTCATAGAGATTGATAACAGCGTGACTTTTGCTGAAAAAAGTCAAAATTTTGAGATAAAAAGTCAACATTCTTAAATAAATGTCAAAGTTTTGAGAGATATTGGACATAAAAAGTCAATTTTGATAAGAAGTCTAATTTTTGTTACAAAAAAGTCAAAAGTTTGAGATATTCAAGTCAAAAATATGAGATAAAAAGTCAAAGTTCTGGGATAATAAGTTGAATTTGAGATAAAAAGTCTAAGTCTTCAGTTTAAAGGTCACTGAAATTGATAAGGAGTCAAATTTTTGTTTGTTTTGTTCAATTTTGAGATAATAAGTCTAATTCTTGAGATAGAGATCTAACATTCTTAGATTAACGTCAAAATTTTGAGATTAACTATTGGACGAGAGATAAAAAGACAAAATTTTGAGCTTTTAAAGTCAAAAACTGAGGTAAAAGTCAAGGTTATGAGAAAAAAGTCGAATATGAGATGAAAAAGTCTTCAGATTAAAAGTCATTAAGTGTGGGAAATATATTTAGAATAAAGACATTATTTAGCACCAGAGGGTTTTTAAAAGTAGCTGAAATCAAACTCACGATCTCATCCTCCAGGTCTCGTCCCACTTGATGAACTTCCTTCGACGCCAGCAGGATTCGCCGCCTCTCCTTCAGCGGCTCGATCAGACGCACCATCCTGGCCTCCACGGCGGCTTGGCGGCTGGCCACGGTCTCTTTGACCTGCGTGAGCTGAGGGATGGTGGTCACCTGCACTTGAAGCTGACCCACTTCCTGATACCACTCCTCCATCTGGGCCTCCATGGTCTGAGGGAGGAGGAGGAAGACGAAGAGAGAGAGAGGGGGGGGTGTAGTGGAGCGAGAGTTATTGAAACAGATGGAGGGAAACAGGTTATGAGGAGTTGAAGTAGGTTAGGGACAGAGAGGAGAGATGAGGAGGAAACATGTCATGAGAGATGAGATAAAGACAAAAGGAGATAAAGAAGATGATGTGATTTCATTTTAATGTTCCTTTTTTTAAACAATTATCTCAGAGAACTGTCAAAACTGGAATCATCAGATTAAAAGAAATGAAAAGATGGATGTGTAAGCAAAGATGAGGCTGAGAACAACACTGTCAGACATGAGGTTTACTGTACCGCGTGCCAGGATGGATGCTGGGTAGTGGAGTTTGGAGTTAGGATGATGTGGTAAAGCTGTTAAAGGAAGCTGTAAGCTGCATGCTGCTGTGGGTAGAGGAGACATGTCTGATGAAAAGATGAATGAAGGAAGCGAAAGAAGGATGAAGCTGCATCTGTGTGAAGTTTGAAAAATCTAACTCGACCCTTCATCACATGAACAGAGAGATTTTACTTCAACATGTAAACAAACATGGAGTTAAATTTAAAGGTGCTGTGAGGACGAGTTGGAGTCAGTGGTGTTTTTCCAGCATAAAGACTCCATTTCCCATGAGCACCATCACCAACTGTTCTAAACACAGGGTTCCTACACATCCTTAAAAAGTCTTAAAAAGTCTTAAATTCATTGAAATTTTATAATTTGGTCTTAAATAAATTACTTAAAGGTATTAAATTCATCAGGGCAGGATTTGTTAATGTTTTAGTGTTTTTCTTTTTTTGTGGGACTTTTAATGAAGGAGATTTAGAGTAAAAACTGTCTCTAAGGTGCTGATATAATTTATGACTGTGAATCACTGTTTGCACTTTTAAATACATTTATTGAACAAATGAAGCAACTTTATGTTCAATAAACAGTCAGAAATGAACTTGAATGAGTCTCATTAAGTGACACACGCTATGATCTAGCAGGATCCCCAAACCATCGACCATATTTATGTGTTTTTGGTCTTAAACTTCATTCAAAGTGGCATTAAAAAGGTTTTAAAAAGTCTTAAATTTGACTTGCCAGTATTTGCAGGTGCCCTGAAATATGTTAGAAACACGTTACTATAATATTATTTTAATTAGTAACAAGAAGTGTAACAAATTACCAGGGCTGAACGATAAGGACAAAATTGTATTGGATATCGATACGACACAATATGACTCTGGGATTAGAGAAAACTAAGCATTTTTTCTGAGAAATAAAAGAATTATAACATAACAGGATGTGAAAAGTTGGGTTAATTGATTGGAGCTCAACATTAACAGAAAATCACCAATAATCATGTGATTGTCTGAGCTTTAAATGCAGAGTGAGCTGAAAAAATCTACATCATTGATATCTTCAATATAATCAAGACTGTGGTATTAATATCTTGAATTTTCATATCTCGAAATGATACCGATATGATAACGATATATCTTTCAACCCTACAAATTACTCTTGAAAATCTAGTAATAATATTTCAGTTACTCACCTAAAAAGTACTTTGTTATTCCTTTAACCCTCTGATGCATGAATTATGAAAGTCAGTGTCAAGATTTTTCCCTTGAGTGTTTTTATTTGTCTTAAAGCATGAAATTTTTTTTTCCAATTTCCAATTTTTTTTTCAAATATTTGTAACTGAGCATTCAACATAAAACAGTGCGAACTTAATGTAAATATGACTTCTTTTTTTTTCTTTTGGTAATTTCATGAATAATTTTTTGTTAATGGTTTGCGAAACATTTTAACTCTCTTTCACCCATTTTAACACAGATTAATTTATAGTTTATAAGCTTTTTCACCCTCAAATGTTTGTCTATAACATTTTTAGAAATATATTTATGTTTGGAAAAAAAAAACATTTTTCATTTCATTCACCACACGAACGATTCAATTTAGGAGTAAATCACTTTTAAACAGGTGTCCACTGTAGTGACCACTATGAACCACAGGGTTAATGTTATTGACATGACAAATGAAGAGAGCGTCTGGTCATTTCAAAATAAAACACCTTGTTCTTGCTCCAGATCTTAAATTTCATCCTTGTAAATCGAAATTGCGTCACTCTCAGTGGCACAGAGCCAAAAAATCATCAGCAGGTCAGAGACTCAGACGTGATAAAACACTTTATAGGATTCAATATGACACAACACAGCCTTTCTACAAGGACACTTACAGAAAAGAGGAAATATGGAATTAAATTTCTGAAGTTTGGGGAGAAACAAAACATTCTAGTTCCTTTGAGAACATGTGTTTCTCCTGTGATTTTAATGATCTCGTATCCAGCTCGATGCACTCCAATGCTCCAATGTGAAATAGTGCAAGCAAAAAAAATCACGCGCTGACAATCTGCAATGCGCACGCTTTATGTGTGAACCGGGGTTTAGAGTGAGAGTCTGACTTTGCAGAAAAGAAAAAGAGAGGAGAAAGCGATGCAGACGTGCAGCGAGGAGGAATGCTGTCGTTTTCAAACATGCTGTTTTGTTCAATTATTAATGAGATGAGGACATCACTGTGTGGGAATGATAACGTAAACAATGAGTCACTGTTTGACGGTAAAACACGAGGAGTAAAGGCCCAAAAGGTCAAAGCTAAACAAAGTCTAATCCAGACATCGATGCTTTTATTTGTATTGAATTAAACAAAGACAAACATCAAGTTACCTGAGTCTGATAAAAATAAATGTTTTTTTTATTTTTTTGTGGTCATATTTCTGAGTTGGACCCACCTGTAGTTTTTTCAGCTGCTTGTTGACGGTGGTGAGGTCTTGTCCCTGGTCCACGTAGACCAGCTGACCCTCCAGCTGACCCAGTCTCTGGTCCAGACTCTCGTAGCTCTGGACCAGCAGGTCGGCCTTGTTGGCCTCGAAAAGCTGCCGCGCTTTGGCCTGGGTGGTGCTCTCCAGATCCTGCCAACACTCCCTGATCTCCTGCAGCTTCTTTCGCACCACTGGGCTGAGCTCGGGCTTCTCCTGGATCAGCTGCTGCCCCTCCTGGACGGAGAGAGCGAGACGACACAGACGGATCAGTCTGAGGGAAATCTAACTTTTTCATACCGGGGCGTGAAGCTGAACGATTGTAGAAAAAAAAAACATCTAACTGTGATTTTCAAGGCAGATAATGTGGCTTTAATTTGAGTCACAAGTTTCTTCTGCGAAGTTTTCACCATGTACAGTAACATTTACAAACTTGACAGAAAATTACATCAAGCCATTGAAACATCACAAGCTTTTACTCTAATGTAATGATTCCCAACCTGTGGTCCGCGGCCCCCTGGTGGGCCACGAAGGTACTGCAAGGGGGCCGCCAAATCATCTCCAAAATAGTTCGATTTTAGTGTGTGTGTGTGGCAGGGGAGGTTTACATGACGATAAAAACATACTAAATAATGTATTAAATGTTAAAAATCAGGCGCGTTTAAAAGGACTTTAACTCTTAATACACCAAATAACTCCTTTTTTTTTTTTTTTTTT
>RPOG01002267.1:20000-100694 GCA_008086565.1 Thalassoma bifasciatum | reverse complement strand
GCTTTTAAATATTTATCTGCATCTAATGTGCACATGTGAGAACGCTGTACTCTGCATGCTAAGTGTGTTTACGTGTTTGTTATGGTATTGATCATGCTGAACATTACTGTCTGAGTGTTAATGACGTCAGATGTCTTATATTTTTATCCAAGAAACATTCATGATGACATGGCTTCTTGAATCAATAGACATCATAAACCATCATTTATCATCATACATCATAGGAGCCAGGAGGAGATGAACGTGTCGTAAATCTTCATTCAAGAGAAGTATGATTTGACTGGGAGTAAAGTATTTGTTTGATTGACTTTTCATTTTTCCTGGTAAAATAAAGGTCAATTTTCTAAAACAAAGTCTAAAATGGTGAAGTGTACTGTGAAACAGGTTTGGGCTGTTAGATGTTTGCAAAGGTAAACTCCAGCTTGATGAATTTTATGAAAATCGGATATATTAATCCCTGAAATGTCAAGCACATAAAAATCTGAAGCACAGGTGGAAAACAATAATGACTCAGAGTCAGACAGCTTGATGGTATTTATTTTACTTTAGCTCTCACATTCTATACAGCTGTTCAATAAAGGTCATTAAGGAATCTTCTAATATGGCTGCAAATCTTCCTATTGACTGTTGATCTAAATACCAGTATCTGCGCTGAGTCTGCGGTCATTCATCACCATCTGCTTCTGAAGTTCTGTTGGAAAAGAGTTCATTTCAAGCAAAGAAATGTTGCAATGAATACTAAATACTTGGGTAGAAAGGTAGCTATAAGTCTCTGGTTTGATGTTCCTAATGTGACCAAACATTAAGAACATGGCCAGAAGCTTGCTAGACGTGGAAGTAGCCCCCTGCTCCTCATTTAATGGATCTGAGGTCAAAATCTGAGACAAGTCTTTGGAAAAAGAATCACCTTAATCATATATGTTTGGAAAGACCTGCACATTGCTGATATCTTGACATTGTGAAAATTAGGTTTGGACAGTCTGCGGGTGGTGGATGATGGTTGGATGGTAGAACAGGTGAAGAATAAGCAGACAAAAGACAACATGTTTATAGAATTACTTAACCATTTAGACCTGGTGTTCACATGTTTCCTTTAGAGCTACATATGACCAGCCTCAAAGATGGAATGATGGATAAATGGATGGTATATGACTGATTGACCATTTGGTGGTTGGATGGAGGGGGGCGAACATGCAAAATAATTCATGAATCAATGAAACGATGGAACGATGATTTTATGGATGGTCGAGTGGATGGATGAGGGATGGATAGACGGACTGAAGAATTTTTGGATAAATGGATGGATGGATGGATGGATGGAGGAATGAATTAATGTTCAGGTAGATTATATTTGGCTGTTACCAATGGGTGAGTTGATGATGGAAGGACAAACCAAATTATGAATTCATGAAAGAATTGGTGATGAATTGATGATGTATGGAGGGATGGTTAGTCAGGAGAAATGGCAGATGGATGAATTGATGATGGATGGATGAAATAATGGATGAATGGATAGTTGGGAGGATAGGTGGATGGATGGATTGATGAATTGGTGATGGATGGATGGATTAGTGGATGGATGGATGGATGGATGGATTGATGAATTGATGATGGATGGATCAATGAATGGATGGATAGATGGATGGATGGATTGATGAATTGATGATGGATGCTTGAATTAATGAATGGATGGATTGATGAATTGATGATAGATGTTTGAATTAATGAATGGATGGATTGATGAATTGATGATAGATGTTTGAATTAATGAATGGATGGATTGATGAATTGATGATGGATGCTTGAATTAATGAACGGATGGATGTATGGTTGGGAGGACAGGTAGATGGATGGATTGGTGAATTGATGATGGATGGATCAATGAATGGATGAATTGATGATAGATGTTTAAATGGGAGGACAGGTAGATGGATGGATTGGTGAATTGATGATGGATGGATTGGTGAATTGATGATGGATGGATTGGTGAATTGATGATGGATGGATTGGTGAATTGATGATGGATGGATCAATGAATGGATGAATTGATGATAGATGTTTAAATGGGAGGACAGGTAGATGGATGGATTGGTGAATTGATGATGGATGGATCAATGAATGGATGAATTGATGATAGATGTTTAAATGGGAGGACAGGTAGAAGGATGTATTGGTGAATTGATGATGGACATGTAGATGGATGGATGGTTGATGGATGAATGTATACATGAGTGGATGAGGCGGATGGATGGATAAATCGATGATGCATGTATAGAGAGATGGATGATTGGACGGTTGGATGAACTGCATGATTGCTGAATGCGCAATGTATGGATCAATAAAATAATGATGGATGTGCAGATGGATGGATTGATAGTTAAACTGAGGAATGGACAATAAATGAACAGTTAGACAAATGGATGGATGGATGGATGGATGGATGGATGGACCCTGTTGATATGTGGTTCTGTGTGTCTTGTAGCTTTGCTTTGTTATGAGAAAACTGCTTTTTCTAAAACTTGAATGTAATGTTGTTTCAGAAGTAATCAAGTTCCCCTCAACAAAAGAGCAATTATCCCTTTTATGAAACTAAGTTTTTTGGCTTTTGTAAGTGTTTGAGTTTATTGTTTCTTCACTTAATTGTCTTCAGCTTCTTCTTTAATTGGCTGTAAAAGCATCACACTGCTATTACTCTGCATTCATTTCCAGGGTTAGACATCCAGGCCTTCTATTTGGATTTTCACCACCACGGTAGAGTCGGTATGATCGGAGCTGTGCTTGTTGAAATCTCTCCACAGCTGATCTCATTTTGTCTACATAAGGTTCATTCAAGGTACAACCAGTAAGTAGCTGAGTGCAAGGACATTAAGCAGAGAGGACAATTGGACCTGCTGTAATCTCTGTGTCCAGGAGATAGACAGCGCTGCGCAGAGTGACCGCTCTGGGAGAGGAGGGGATTACTGATTAGAGTTTGTGTGTGTGTGTGTCTGCATGAGTGTGTATGTGTGTGTAGAGAGAGAGTGGGGAAGGGAGAGAGATGACTGACAGGGAGAGAGAGGAGAAAGGAGACATGATGAGTGGGTGTGTGTTTGTCTCTCTTAGTCCTCTGAGGCTGATTTGTAAAATACAAGTATTTATGAGGTATTGAAAAATCTATAAAAATTGCCTCGATTATTGCTGGTGCATGTGTTGCAACCATATTTGGCTATCAGGTACAATGTTATGACAACAGCACATGATGGACAACTTTTTCTGTCATTGTGCTTTTGGCATAGTGGCAGCATTTAGGTATTAAACCAGTCTTTCATGCAGGTATAGCAGAGAATAATAGTGTTTTGTTATTCAGTGGAAAGAGAGCACTTTTTTGGGGAACAGCTGCTTTTATTTTGAAAAGGTCCCAGCAGGCAACGGGATTCAAGTTTCTCCAGATCCTTAGAAAATCCCTGTGCAATAGAACATCATCAATTTTCATCCATCATCAGGGTGTGAAATAGTCATTAAAAGTTTCCAAATGACATCTTCATATATCAAACTTGTTTAAAGTTCAATAACCTGAATCTTTTATTCACTTTGAGAAATGTATCATAATGCCATGATAAAAAAGGATATTTAGCCTGACATGCAGTTCTGAGGGCATAGAAACATTGTGCTGATCCTATATTCATTAATTTGTCAAATAGTTAGAAATAATTGTGTTTTCGTTGTTGTCTGTTATCCAGTGACTTCTTCTTTACCTTTTTTCCCCCTTCCCTCCTGTAGATGACCTGATTCTGCCCCATGCTTGCACAAGGGAACACTTGTTTCTGATTCATGTTCTGCATGTTGATTATGCTTGTCCTGATACAACACCTTCATCAATCAATCCATAATGACAACACTGTCTTCTAGCATATGATCTTTTCTGAAACTCCGGCCAAAGTGAATATTTTGGATACCAAGGTTTCATGGCTTTGTGTGTACGCTGGTAATCAAAGTTAGTGTCTCTTTTACGTCACACCTTGCCACAAATAAAGCCGTTGCCGTCACACACATGACATCATGGTGAGCATTATTGTTGTGGGTGTGTTAGTTTTGATATTGATGCAAATACTTCTTGCTCGTTTATTTTTTCAAGTGCATCTTAGTTTTTACGTGTTGAGCAATAAAGAGGTTTGGTCTTCAACATAAGAACCAGGCGCCATGTTTAAATCTACCAGACTAGTCAGAATGGAGGGTATTCAGTCTGGTTGGCTGGTTTATGGTTTCATATCTGAAAAACACTGCCACATATGGGTGTGGCATGCTCAGGGCTGCACTTTTAGACAGATTTGCCCAGCTACATGCGAAACTTTTTTTTTTTTTTTACGATAGGGTATGGATTTTTTAACTACTCGTGTAAAAGGCCTTCGGATGTGGGCTCACTGCAATAGTTGGGATCGAACCCCAGCCTTTCATTATCCAATTGAGAGTTAACCAGTGCACCATAGCAGCCTTAATTTTAGTTAAGAAGTGTAATGTCTTAATGTCTGTAATGTCTCATTTTCTCTATCTCTATCCAAACTGTCCTGAAATAATTTCCCCCTTGAATTAAAATTCAGATATTCAACGTTGCTCTATCCAACCTTTATATGCATTGATTATACATTTCAGGCGGGGTTAGTGGTGGTCAAGTCTAGATTTTTTCAACTGAGGCTCGTAACATAAGTTAAATTTTATCTAAGACAGAAAGACCATGAAAAAGCTACCCATGTTTTTATTACATGTCATTAAGATTATAGATCATTGTGACTCCCTGTATGTCTACATTGACCAGTCAGATCTCAACCACCCACCAATTGTTCAGAATGCAGCAGCTCATCTCCTAACTTGGACTAAAACACATGAGTGCGTAAGTGTGGTGCTTTCTTCACTTCACTGGCTTCCAGTTTGGTAAAGGATCTATTTTAAGATTCTCCCATAGTTTTCAAGTCTCTGAATGGGCTAGCCTCTGAATACCCATCTAATCTAATTCAGTCTCATCAGCCCTTCAGAGTCTCCAGGTTGGCTGATTAGGTGGTTTTAGACATTTCTCCATCTTTTTTTTTTTTATCCAAAAGAGATGGAGCATTCGCAGGTGCAGCGCCGACTCTGTGAAATGGATTGGCCTTGTTGATTTTGGCCTTCAAGATAGTATGGTTACTTTTATTGGTTCTTTTAGCTGTTATGTTTATCTACAGTGTTTGGTTTATGTTTTATATGCTATAACACACACTAGGTGACTGGCTGTTTAAAATGTGCTAAGTAAATAGAGCTGACATTGACGTTACCCAAGGCATCACTGGATTAAGTGGGTACACACTGGACAGATCAGCAGTCAAGCTAACTAAACAAGCATCTATGGAGAGTGTGAGGGGAGGCTGGAGAGAATTAGTGCATAAGGATTTGCTGGTCATATTTTAAAAAAGAGAGTTGATGGTTTGATTCCAGTTCTGAATGCAAAGGAGACCAGATAAGCGCTCTGAAAGGGCTCTTTAAGCGTTACCATAGTTCAATTCTGGCATGCTGTTTGAACATATTATTCTACACAAGACAGATAACAGTCAGCTAAATGGAAAATGAGGAAACAGTATACAGGAAATGCCTTTACAGTAAGTCTCTGCGAAGCTAAGCCAGCAAACATTACAGCCTCACTCAGCACAGACAGAAACAAACAACAACCGCAAAAGCACATAAGTGCAGCTGCGGCCAAATCTGTTTCAATTTCTGCTCCGTTTTCATGATTTCTTCCTACAAATTTCCACCGTGAGCATGATGGAGAATGAAAAAGTTCCTGACCTGCAAAATATCCAGTCTTTGCAACATTCTGTGGTCCATGACTCAAATGTCTGGAGTGTGTGCTCAGCATTAGCAGATGTTGGGTTTGAGTCATCAGCTTCTAAAATGTTTGGATGAGCAGTGCAAGTCTCTGCTGCAACAATTCTGGAGTCTGATAAATCTAAAAAATGTCCTGGTATGCACTTAAATTATCAGGTAGTTTGAGAGTGTGTTCATACATGTGATGAGTTTCAATGAAAACCATCATACTTTGGTTAAAGTCTGCAGATTGTGAGCATATTTCACTTCACTTCCTCATCCTGAATGTCCTTGTGTTACTTTTTTACAAGGGCAGTCACCCTCTCTGCTCATTAGAGTGTTGCATTTTTAATTCCGATGCATTTTTAAAGAGCCACGCCTTCGTGAAAATTGTCTCCATTTGACAGTTTCCCTTGCAAACTGCAATGAGAGTTTGGGTGTTGACATATGGACCTGACTCATTAATAAGACAAGGCTGAGCTGCTCTGTTGACCTCTGCCACTTCAAGTACGCACACTGCCATGCAGCTCTGAAGCAAAACTTGCGGTTGTGCACCTATCGTATGGTTTGAATACTAGAGAATGCGCTTGTGAACTGGCAAGGAAGCATGTTTATACTTCATGGTCCCATACAGTGAAAAGCACATTTCTCCTTGTCTGTACAGTAAATGTACTTGACACATCTGCCACGTACAGCATTGAGGCTGTGGAGGCATACAAGCATTGGTACAAGTTGTCCCTTTACTGTGCTTCCGTCATAATGTAACAACAGGGGCGATTTACAGAGCCATGAATGCAGAACCACCCACCCCCAATTCACACATACAGCGTGAGCTCAACCGTCCATCAGTGCCGTGGTTTTGGGCACATTACAATTCACACCTGATCTGTCTCACTCCACAGCAGCTGGATTCCAAATCACAAGATCACAGGAGGACCACAGGAGAACCACAGGTCTCTGGGAATTTAATTGTATTGAATTGACTCTCCCACCACTTAAGCATTTTCGTTCCATACCTCATTTTTTTCTGCTGGTGAAACAACTGAGAGCAGCCGTTGGTTCTCTGTGGAAAAGTCCCACATTTGTGAATATCTACACCACAGCAACAGAGGTGGACAGATATATAAAGCTTTTATTTTTCTGCAGTTCTCCACAAGTAGCACATTCATGCAGCTGTCGACAGCATGGATGTGCTAGATGTGTATAACTGCACACTGCAAATAATCTTGGACTTGCCAAGATGTAAAATCTTACTTTAAAACATGCTTTATAAAATATCTTGTTTTAATGTTTTTTTTAACTTATTTCTAGCATTTAAAACTATGTTAGATCTCAAAAAAGCGTGAACGTTTCAATCTTGTCTTAATTAGTCTGAGAATCCTTAAATGAGCGGATAACTGTTAAAACAAGTTACTTTGGTTATCTTACATGTAATTTCATAACATTAAAACTTGTTTCAAGATTAAACTCTACCTCAAGTTGCTTGACTTAAGAATAAGACAAAAAATCATCTTTTTAAGACAGTTTTTTTAGCAAACAGCTAAGAAATTTACAAACCCACTCTCAAAAATCAAGAATTATCTTAATCATACTTCTCTAATTCCAAGTAGTTTTGACTCAAAAAAGTGATTTTTTTTTCATTCCATTTGCTAAAATTAAGAATATAAGAATCATGGAATTAGATTATATTGCTCATATTCAGTTTATTTCACTTAAAAGTCTTCTTCAGGAAGTTTGTTTTCAAGCATTTAAATCTAAAAATGAGCATTTTCCTCTTGTTTTAAGATCTGTGCATACTTATCAAGGCCATCTTGTTTTTAGATTAATCAGTATTATTTCAAGATTTCTAGTCGAGTGAAATTATCTTGCTGCATGGACAGATAATTTCACTAGTTTAAGATATTTTCCCATCAAATTTAGTACTTTTATCTTATATCCAGACTCCTTTTTTTTTGCAGTGCAGAAAGCAGTTAATATGCGGCACTTCTATTTTTGATGAATACTGACACTGTGATGCATTAGTTAATTGTAGGGAAGATCAAGCAGGACAGGACATAGTGCCTGGAAACCGTCTAAAAAGAGCCTGTGACTTTCAAAATAAAACAAACCAGGTCAGAATTACATCATATCTATAACAACAACAACAACAACAACAACAACAATAATAATAATAATAATAATAATAATAATAATAATAATAATAACTTTATTTATATGGCACCTTTCATACATAAAATGCAGCTCAAAGTGCTTTACATTGAAAGCAGTGAAAACAAATTCAAACAATTTAGCTGAACTACAGTAACAAACTGACATACTGAGCAAAGCCAGACCAAGAGACAACAGGTTTAAGGTTTTACAGCAGAACAGAGATCAGTGGAGTGGGAAGCACGGGAACTCTGTCATCAAGGACAGTGTCTCGTTTTGTCGCTGTTAAAGTCTGATGACGCAAACCACAATCAAAAACATTCATTCATGTTTTTCACATGGACAACCACACATTCACCTATCTCTTCCTGTACTCACAGGCAGCTCAGAGCTCAACTATCAACTACCTGAGCAGCTGATTTCAATATTTTTCAAGACCTCAATTCAAAAACTTGCTGAAAAGAAAACATGAATGCTCTCACAGACAGCTGAAACTATTTTAAAACTGGTTATTAAATGAATCATTTCTGACCACAGTCTAGTGTAAAAAGATTTTGATCTTTCACTAATGACTTGAGTCTCTGTTTACAATTATTACCAACCACAGCAACAGAACTGACTGTACATTTTCGTGTCTTTATCCTGATTTTAAACTGCTACCAGATTGTGTGTATTCATTACCTTTTCTTTTTTCTCTTTACTTGCACCTCCTCTTCCTTCTCTGCAGGTCTTATCCTTATGCTGAACCAAAGGTCAGAGTTTAGACTATGAGTAAAGTTTAAGTTTCAGAATTAAATTTTAAAGAGGACAGATAGCTTTAAATTATTCATTAAGACGTACCTATATGTGCTTCTGTGCATGTACCATTGTGTGTGTGTGTGTGTGTATGTGTGTGTTCACGCTTGAGGCCTATCTCCTTGTCTAAACAGTAGTTCTTACTTTGTATTCATTGAATGTTTGATGAACAATCCGAGTAAAACGGATATCCATGTGTCAGGTCAAGAAACATTTTTTAAGAGTGTTAAAATAACTTTTGAAAACGATTTAGCATTGGATGCATAGGATGTTTGAACATGTATTGACCACCAACAAATGTCAATTGGTAACATTTAAAGGTTAAACACTTTGCTGAATTTATTGTGAAAAATTACTTTAAAAAGGCCTGAAAGTGTTTTTCCCATTTGCAACTAAAATTTAAATAAATATATCTGCAAAATTGACGGAAATTATGTTCCTCACATTTTTTTTTTCTTTTTTAACTTGCTCATTTCGTAATGATCACTTTCAGCTATCACTCAGGAATAGCTGCAAACATTGTACCCTCATCATTCTCAGAGAAGGTCACCATCTGCTCAGATTCTGGCAAGTGGACCATTTATTCCTGCATATCTTTATCACAGCTGAACAAAGGGAAATAAAACATCTCAGCGTAGGAAAACAGAAAAAGGGGAGCAGACACTTTTCAGCTGCTTTATGAAGTATTACATTCAGTAAAGAGTACCTCATCATTCTGAGGCAGCAGAGTGTAGGCAGATCCACAGACAGCACTTTATTTTCTGTTTGGAAGATGAGGTTTAATAAACTAAAGCTGAAGTTTTAACCTTTGACACACGGGAAGAATGCTGCTTTGTTAGCATCATAAATCTATATGTGAATGTTAGTCTATTTTTTAGATGATGCACATACTGAAGACGTTACATAGATATTCAGATGCTGCGGTAAACTCATAACTAGATTCTCATTACTGAACTTTACCCATAAGTCAATGCATCTCCTGGCAGGAGGCAGTGCTAAGGAGAAGTCTCCGAGCAGCCACTCATTACATCCTTGACCCCTGCTGATGTTTTTCAATCGAACAAAAAGCCAGCGAGCTTTCTCTACTCCTTCTCGTATAGCATTTTGTATGGAACAGGATCACAAAGTGCTTCACAGGAATGATATTAAAATGAGATCATGAAAGAATAAAACATTAAAAATTAAATAATCAAACAATAAAATTAAGTCCACCTAGTCCACTATCCACTATTCTAAAGCTGGTATTCATAAACTAAGCTAGCTGACAACATACAGTACAGGCCAAAAGTTTGGACACTTTCTCATTCAATGCGTTTTCTTTCTTTTCATGAATATTTACATTGTAGATTCTCACTGAAGGCATCAAAACTATGAATGAACACATGTGGAGTTATGTACTTAATAAAATAGGTGAAATAACTGAAAACAGGTTTTATTTTCTAGTTTCTTCAAAATAGCCACTCTTAACTCTGATTACTGCTTTGTTCACTTTTGGCATTCTTCAAGAGGTCGTCACCTGAAATGGTTTTCTCTTCACAGCTGTGTCTTATCAGGGTTAATTAGTAGAATTTCTGGCTTTATCAATGGGGTTGAAACCATCAGTTTTGCTGTGCAGAAGTCAGGTTAATGCACAGCCAACAGCCCTATTGGACAACTGTTAAAATTCATATTGTGGCAAGAACCAATCAGCTAACTAAAGAAAAATGAGAGGCCATCATTACTTGAAGACATGAGGTCAGTCAGTCCAGTAAATAGTCATAAAACTATAGAAAACGCAAATTGAATGAGGTGTGTCAAAACTTGTGGCCTGTACTGTAAACTTTAACTTAAGATCAGGAAGTGAAACATATCATTTTCTTTCTAGCTAGCTGAGTTAGGAGAGCCATTATAGTCTATTGCAAGTTTTACAAGTAAAAAATAAAGTTAGCAATGGTAGTTCACCATAATGCAAACTACTTACATCTGTCAGCTGGGGCTCTGATCTGGCTAAGCTAAATAAAACTGGCTGGCTAACTGGCTAGCTAGTGTCTTAAAACAATTCAAATTTTGATGAGAATCTGTTAGCTCAAGTCAAATGTGTTCATTACCTAAAGCTAAACCATACCATCAAATATCTTCCTCAACTGTCATCAACATTTAACTTATCATTACAGGGTGAAACCATTTGAGAACCACTACTTTATATGTTACCCCTTTGAGGTTACTGCCACACACTTTTTCTAGAAAGTGCTCAGATTGAAGATGAGGACTCTTTTCTGAACAGCAGACCACATGACAATATGCAATCATAGAAGTGTTGTCCTGATCTCTCTTGGAGTATCTACATTTGCCAGTGTGTCTGACTTTGCTGTTTCTTTGGTGTGGTTCACTGCCGCTCTACAAATCTCAGGAACCTCATCCAGAACCTGACCGTGATGCCACCTAAATCAAGCCTGGGTCAGAGGCAGCGTGTATCCTTGTAGCAGACGTGCCGGAGAGGGCGGCTGAATTCACGACCGTATATTCTCAGCCCGCGGACATAAATTCAATAAACGCCTGTCACTTCACCCTCTCCTTTCCTACCTGTCTGCACTTGAAGTATTTCTTCAAAGAGGACACACAAAGGCCTCACTGCGTCCCATTATAATGTCATTTAATATGCTTCATTAAGCCCCCACCTGACACTCCACACTCATCACGCGGAGGAAGTATTGAAGGAATCTGAGAATGAATCTGATCAGCGTAACCTTTCTCTGAGCAGTGATGCAGGCAGGCAGCAGCAACAATGGTTTGCGTCACGGCTTTGCCCTTGGGTGCTCTATTGTAACAGAAATAGCCATAAGTGTGTTATGTATGTATGTTTGTGGTGTGTAATATTGTGTCCTAGAGTCGACAAAGAGGAGAAAGAAAGAACTTCACCACAAAGCAAATGTGTATTTCTTTATAAACCCACATCAGTTGAAACTCTTTTGTGACCTTATATCAGAGCGGGTAATAATGACTCGAATAAGGTCGATGCCACAGCCGTCAAAAATTAGACCCAAGCCAATTTCCCAAACTGTCATTACACTCATTCAAGCGTGACAACAGTATAATTTTACAGCACTCGATGCCTTTGTACTAATCCTCCTCTGAAGCAGAGGTGACTGAGCTCTGGTTACACCACCGCTGTGAGTGGAGGAGTGTGTGTGTCTGTGTGTGTGTGCATGCGAGAGTGTGGAGTGTGTTTTCGTGTCACATGTGTTATGTGATCCCTGCTTGCCAAGCCGGGGTCGGTAGCATCAATAAACATGCTACAAAGATCATAGAGCACGAGGGTGACACCTACACACAGACTGAAGGAAGGGAATTTGAGAGAGGGAGCCCATGTGAGGAGCAGCATCACATTGCAGCGCACTGGAGCTCTCAGGGTGTTTGTGCTCATGTAGGCTCGAGGATGTGTTGATTGAATCAGACACGGGGAACTTTTCCAACCGCATTGAATTAGCGGCACCAGTGGACAAAAGAGGTATTGTCTCTGAAAACAAAAACACCTAAAAATCTTAGTGTGTTATTGAGTTGAATGAAGTAAACAACAATATTTTAATGTGTAAACAGCTGCTCAAAATCCATCCAGCAGATTTTGATTCTTTTAAAACATGATGAATAAAAGGAAGAATCTTGTTAAAGAGTGAGGCCTTCACAAAACATGCACTGTGACCTCCATCAGCCATACACGGTCACGTCTAGCAAAAATCCATTTCCATCCTCTAAATCCATCTTTTGTCTCTGAGGATGGCTGGTATTTTTGCATCTACTGTCTGGATTTCCAATTTCAGCATTTCTTTCATGTTGCACTCTTTGCTGACCCCGCCAAAGAGTCACTCTGTCTATAGGAGCAAAATATGCTGAATAAGAAGAAATTCTCCACAGACTGGTTCATGCAGCTGTGTATGTATTAACTAATATACTTGAAAACATAAATGAATTAGAATACTGCAAAATACTACAAAATGTTCAATATGAAAAATGTGTACTAACATTTTTGGTCTGATTTTGTATGATAGCTGATGGGAATTTGAAATCTTGAATTTGGTAATCAGGTAGAGCCAGGTGTCATACCCATAGAAGTACAAATGAATCTCATATCTATGGAGTGTATAGCCGAGGAAAAGGGGATAAGTAACGGAAGGGATTGGATCGAGAACAGAGCCATGGAAAACACCAAGGGTGAGAGGGGATGGCAGGGATCTTTTATCTTATCCCATTGGCAGATTTTTTTTTTTACTTGTTACAAGCAATTAACACCTCTTTTTTGTCTTTAAAAATCTTGAAATGAGACATTTTTATGACATTGTCTAGTAAATGCGGCTCAAATCAAGAATAGTAAGACAAATTTGATATGACATAATGACTTGCTTATTTTTATAACTACGCAGTCAGAGAGGTATGAAGAAAACCAGTTGAGGGAAAGTTTATTTTTTTAGTAGTTGGTCACAAATATCCAGGTTTTAATGCAAAATGTTTGAAACACTTGCTAAAACTCGTCCAGAATTCATTAAAGTTTCACTTGCTTAAAAAACTAATGAAAGAATCAAAAAAAAAAAAAACATGATTCTGAGAGGACAACTGTAACAAAAACTTTGCCGGGTAAATGTAAATAAGGACTTATATCTTTTTTGTGGTAAATTTCCCTTTGAGGTTTTGAAAAGAGCAGTAAATGATCTTTTGACCTTCTGCAGTCACACATCTATCAAGATGTTACTCATAGCAGAAGTCAATGTGCTGGTGTTAGGCTACGATGCTTATTGAGAGATAGTAGCTTTCAAAGAGTATTTGGGATCATCAAAAGTAACAACACAGAGTAGTGAGTTGTGTTTTGACCCCAATGCAGCACACAGAAACAGAAAAAACCAAACATGTCTTGCAAGACAAGGCAACAGTACCATGAGGATAAAGACATAAAAAGTTGTCAGAGAAGATCAAAGAAAGATCAAAACTAGGAATCAGCCGGTAATAGTACAAAGTACAAAGTCCAAAAGGGCCAAGGGCAAAGGCAGGTCAAAGACAGACAGAGGATCAAAACCAGGAACTCAATGTTGGAAAGACTTTCATGAAAGCTGAGAACAATCTGGCAAAGAAGTGGTGGAAAGAGGAGGTTTAAATACAGGCCTGATTGTAGAGGAGCTGCAGCTGGGTCCTCAGGTGCTCTGAGTGTCTGATTAGGTGGGTGTGTCCAACAAACAGAGAGCAAAACCAAGAGAGAGGAGTGGGACAAAACACTGCAAGTATGGGGCAGAACTGTGATACTTGGCTTCTTTCATACAAATGTTGGTGATTCTATCAGGTGAAGTTAGTTACCTGGAGGGAACTAACAAAGTAGACGGATGGATAGAAACTAGCTGCTGTCATTGTTGTTGATGCCAGTTTCCACATTAGAGTGGTTGTTGTGTTAACCTAACAGCATGACTCATTCATGTTACATCATCCGTTCAGTTTTGACATGAAATCTAACTTTACTTGGCTTTGTAGAAGCAATAGTTTTTCTTTTCCTCTCTGACTCAATCAATAAATCTTTATTTATATAACACTAAATCATAACAAATGTTATCTCATGACACTTTCCAAAAACACTGACAAATCTAAATCTGTTGACCCTAACAACATGTTATTCTATTAAAAGAGACCCAGCACCAAGACATGACAAGTCTGATCTAATCTGAAACCACTATGAGAACAGAACTTTGCAATACAGAGGAACAACTTCCCATTAACAGGTAGAAACATCAGACAGAACCAGACTCATGTTAGAGGGACATCTGTCTTAACTGTGTTGGGGTAAGAGAGAGAGAGAAAATGAGCATGAGAGAGAGAATGAGAGAGCTAGAGGAAGAAAGAGAGAGACGAGAATAAAGACATGAAGGGGAAGGGACAAAAACAGAGGGATACAAACAGAGCAGAGCAGACTTGGAGATACAGACAGAAAAACAGAGGGACAGACATGGATGGGAATAGACAGGCAGACACATGGGGATACAAACAGAGGGACACAGACACGGAAATAGACACGGAGAGATAGATGTAGGGAGAAACAGAGAGACAGATACAAACAAAGAGACAGAAAAAGAGGGAAACAGACATAGAGAGACACAGACAGAGGGAAACAGACACAGAGGGATACAGACACATGATGCAGACACAAAAGGAAACAGACACATAGAGACACGGACAGAGGGAAACAGACACAGAGAGACACAGATGCAGAGGGAAGCAGACACAGAGGGATACAGACAGAGAGATGAAGACACAAAAGCAAACAAACACATAGAGACACAGATGCAGAGGGAAACAGACTTGGAGAGACACAGACGGAGGGAAACAGACTTGGAGAGACACAGACAGAGGGAAACAGACAGAAGGAAACAGACAGAGAGACACAGACAGAGGGAAACAGACAGAAGGAAACAGACAGAGAGACACAGACAGAGGGAAACAGACAGAAGGAAACAGACAGAGAGACACAGACAGAGGGAAATAGACACAAAGAGACACAGAGAGAGATACACAGACAGAGGGAAACAGACAGAAGGAAACAGAAACAGAGAGACAGACAGAGAGACACAGACAGAGGGAAACAGACAGAAGGAAACAGAAAAAGAGAGATACAGACAGAAGGAAACAGACACAAAGAGACAGAGAGAGAGAGAGAGACAGACAGAGGGAAACAGACAGAGAGACACGGACAGAGGGAAACAGACAGAAGGAAACAGAAAAAGAGAGATACAGACAGAAGGAAACAGACACAAAGAGACAGACAGAGAGAGACAGACAGACAGAGGGAAACAGACAGAGAGACACAGACAGAGGGAAACAGACATAGAGAGACACACACAAAGAAGAAAACAGTCACAGAGAAACACAGACAGAAGGAAACAGACACAGAGAGATGGACAGAAGGAAACAGACACAGAGAGACACAGACAGAAGGAAACAGACACAGAGAGACAGACAGGGAGACACAGACAGAGGGAAACAGACACAGAGAGACAGACAGGGAGACACAGACAGAGGGAAACAGACACAGAGAGACACAGACAGAGGGAAACAGACACAGAGAGACAGACAGGGAGACACAGACAGAGGGAAACAGACAGAGAGAGACAGACAGGGAGACACAGACAGAGGGAAACAGACACAGAGAGACACAGACAGAAGGAAACAGACACAGAGAGACAGACAGGGAGACACAGACAGAAGGAAACAGACACAGAGAGACACAGACAGAAGGAAACAGACACAGAGAGACAGACAGGGAGACACAGACAGAGGGAAACAGACAGAGAGATAAAAAATAACAGATACAGAGGGACACAGACTCAAAGGTAAACAAACATGGAAACAGAGACACTAACAGAGGGATAGAGACTCACATAGACACAATCACAGTGAAAAAAAAGGTTATACTTTAAAGCCAAAGCAGTTAGAGTCAGGTACAACCACTGCAGCTGACATGTCAGGAGCTGATTATTCTACTATGTGTTTATGATCTACCTCTTCTCATTTCTTTAGCATCTGGAAGAAAGTTTCACTCGCCTTGCCCTTGAAGCAAACTCCACTTTGAAACAGGAGATGATCATGGGTGAACACTTTACTGTAGGTAATTTAGCACCATCCATTCACTCTTGTCACTTAGTTGCTAGGTGAGGGTGGGTGAACATTTTGACTTACATGAAGTGATCTGTATTTAGATGGGAAAAGAAACCAAATCTGCTTTTGAAGATCATACGGAGGTATTGAAAATGAAAGAAAAAAGAGTGAGTAAAGTTAATGATTCTGAGGATGACACAAAGACTCTGATAGTATGCATTCAACCAGTGTGATGACTCGTTCTGTTTATGAGAGCTTAATTTGACGTAACATATAAGACAGTTAGTACCTCTGTGTTTTACTTGCATGGATTTATTCGTAATGCCTCGAGGACGCTGTGATCCTTCAATCAATACATCCTGTGTGTGTTGTGGTGAGAGCACACATTAAGAAGCAGGAGCTGGCAGAGCTGGTATGGATTAACTGCTCAGTCACCTGTGTTTATATCTTGGTGCCTCTTACCCTGACAGAAGGTTGGAGTCAAACATTTAGTGAGCCTGCTGCTCTGCTCCTGTGGTCCAGCACAATATGAGAGTTTGCTCCAGACCAGAGAAGAAGCATTAAAGAGACATGAGACTGATACTGGCTGAGAGAGAGAGAGAACGAGAGAGAACGAGGGAGAGAGAGCAAAGGCGAGCTGGTAGTCTGAAAACTTCAGGAGGTTATTTATAGCAGTTTGGCTTCTAAAAATCAAATGGGTCACTCAAAATACACGTTTCTGTTCTACTTACATCACCAGAGGTTATTTCTCTGCTCTAATAAATGAACAAAAACTTAAACGTTCTTTATTGGTGAGGGAATTAATGGACATTTATTCACTCTCAAACAGATTCATTAGTCTCTTAACGAAGAGGTTTCGTCTTCAGCCATTAAAGAGGAGGTATTGTGCTTTTTTAAAGTCTTTGTTCTGTGCCCCCGTAGCAGTTTTATATTATTTACAGCTAAGAAAAATCTGTTTTTCTTACACTGGTGTTGTGTGAAACCTTTATTTCACCTTCTGTCTTAAATACTTTATTCAAGCTGTAGTCTCTTTGACGAGAATGAGTCCAAGGTGTTTAATTGTGTTTGCTTGTTCTACTGTGTTGCCATTGATGGACATATAACTATGTTGAAATGCTGAGCAATGGAGATACTCAGGTTGGGGTTGTGGCTTAGCATTTCAGCATTAAACCTTTCCTGTGAAGAAGCACTTAATGTTGAAATGGAGCGCAATATTTCAAACTGAGCTTTTCCTGCAAGGAAAAGAGAGAGTTGAATACTTGTCTTGAGTCTTGAATACTAATGATTGCTGTTCAGATCAATAACTTTAACGAAGAATGCAATTTGCAACACATACTTTGATATCTTCATTAATTTACTGGCCTTAAGAAAACAGGAACAAAGATAATTGGAGATGGATAGAAAAAGAGTATTTTTGTGTACCATGGGTTTCAAATACAGTGATAAAGAGAAGTTGAACTATTGAAAAATGTGTTTTGGATAATGTGCTAATGTTTTGTATAAAATATGTTACGTTTTTTATTATTTTTTTCATTTTCAAAACATTTAATTTTGATAACCTTATTTATAGTCTATTGTGTAACATTTCCACACGCATCATTTTCCAATTGTGAGGTGGAGACTTTGTTATTTATTAGCCTATTTATCTTGTTGTGGTATTACATTCATTTTGAACATATAATTTACAGGTAGGTATATGCTTCAAGAGCCTGTGTTTTTCTTTGGAATGGATCGTTTTGATAATTTCATAACAGATTCAGGGATTTCTATAACATATGAATATTAAGAGGTTTAAGAAACCTACACATTTACTTTGAACATCCAGCATTGTTACTTTATATCTATATTTTTTCTGCATGTCCAGACTTTACATGGCCATAGACTGTGTTGAACTCCTTTCCACTCCAAGGCTGTATAAAGTCTTTGAGTGTTTTGTAACCTTCACCTGAAACTAAGTGCAAATCTGATGTATTTTAATCTCACCACAAAACTGTCTTTGTCTTCATTCCTCTGATTGATGCTCGGCGCCTTTGAGAAGGTGAACATTATCATATTTGAGCGTTTGTCCTTGAGGAGCATCGCAGCACACTTGTGCACAAACAGGAGCATTTTTATCCATTATGTGCTGTGATTTAAATAGCTGTTTTTTGACTCGCACACAGCTTGCCACAAATTTGAAAGGTTAAGTAATTACTACAAAAGAGTTTGCAGCAGTGCAGCTCAGTGATGCGTAGGGGCGGCGTATTTCCATACATCCATATAAACAAGCACATTTACATAGATTAATGCAATAACATTTATAGGGGCTGTTTCATTCAGCATTTGTGGGTAATTACAGTAATTAACTGGGTGGAGTGATTGGTGCATTCATGTACATGAAATTACAAAACTAATGAAGATTATGAAGGTGTGCAGTACATTATTTTTATAAATCATCTTCTATTAATTTCATACTCACATCCTCCTTTTTTTCTTTGGCTAACCTTGAGTGTGATCTTGTAGGCACCACCTACAGAAACAAACCTTCAAAATAAAGAATGTTCCAGACTAACACCGGTCTGGACCTGATGGGATTAATATGATCTGCATGGCACTCGGGAGGATAAGCCTATGATAAATGAACTGGGGACATACCATGACATACACAGTCAAATGGATTTATGAGTGATAAGGTTGGTTATTAAATTTGAATGTATAGGTGATATGGTTGGTTATTACTTGTGGTTGGATTTTGCTGCCTGTGTTCAGATTTGGTTCTCGGTTTTAAAAAAAAAAAGCTGAGTTGGTATTCCACAATCACCAGGAAATGTAGATAAAGCAAGAGGAGGCATCATTTTTGGACCTTATGATTTGCCCTTATGACTGATATTGGAGCAGGAATAGCAAAAAAATATACATTTGTGCATCTATACAACCACACTTTTGCTAGCTAAAAGAGAAAAATGGTGATGGACAGAATCTAACGTTACAACATCGTGAATAATAAACTGCTTTAAAAGACTTAAGCATCAAAATTTGTGCATATGCAAACATTATTCAAACATTTTTTTAAGCCACCAAAGCACATATGAGAACAAACGCTGTGACACATGACAGCAAACAGGTATATATGCTCACTTTTTGTAAGCTTAAGATAATAAATGACTCATTAAAACACTTTTCCCCATTAAGATTATCATATTTTCAGACTTAAAGTTGCAGCAGTAAAAAAAAAAAAAACATAATGAGAAGAAAAGAACATGAATAATTCATGCTGAACTATAAGTTGCTTTTATTTAGAGGGATTTGGTTTGTTTACAGTATTTCCAGTGAGACCTATTTACATTTTTTGATAAGTAGGTATTTGTTTATCAGGAGATTTCAATATTTTTCCTCCAGTACCCCATATTTCTGACCATACTTAAGTTTCAGTTTCTCTTCTCTTCCTGGACTCCTCTCACTCATTTTGCTCATGTGCACTCAGCCCCTTCCCATCCTCTCCTGTTCTACTCCAAGTGTTGCTGGTCAGACCCATAGACTGTGTACTCAGTGGACGCCATGACAGTCAGCTCTAACTGAAGCATCCACAAATGCAACGACCCCTGGTGATTGGCTGCAGTATGGGTCAAAATCTGTTTCCTCATGCATTTCAGATGAGAAGTGGTAGAACTTGAAGAAATGACTACACCTGGTAGAAATATTTCTCACATCCTTACGCTGCAGTGATATGAAGATGTTGTTTAGCTGCATTGTGTTCAAGTCCTTTTTTTTCTGAGGAGTTGGTTTTTCATTAGTTATTAGACGTTAAAAAGCAGGTTATAAGTTTTGTTTAACAGTGATTGATGGCTGCTGTTCATGTGTAGTTTTATTGGGGGTATAAGAAACTTCGGGGGAGGGTTCCAAAAAGAGGTTACGCCTCTGAAAGAAAAAGTAAATAAATATGTTTATTACATTTTTGTGACCGGACTTCACCCAAATTCTCTACTGTCCAGACTCTGGCTGCACATTGGCAGCCAATTCCGGCTCTAGTAAGGAGGTTCTTTTGACTTTGAAACTGTACAACGCTATGGTCATACTAGTGTGGTGTGAGCTTAAATGAGCTCCATCAGATAAACGTTCTCTCTTTTCAAAAAATTTCATGAGTTTTTTTTTAAGGTTTTTTTTTTTTTGTGGCTTTTGTGCCTTTATTGGATAGGTAAGAGGACAGTGGATAGGATAGGAGTAGGAGTAGGAAGGGGGGAGAGAGTGGAGAGTGACATACGGGAAACAGGTCGCAGATCGGATTCGAACCCAAGCCACCCGCCCGAGGGCAATCTTCATGGTGCACGACCTAATCCACAAGGCCATCTGCACCCCAAGTTCTCTGAATTTTGACACTAGTTTGCGACTCATATCCTGAAAAACGATCTAAAATGGAGAGCTAAGAAAGCACAAGTCAGCTTTTGTTTCAGGTGCTAAAAACCAAGGGGCTCCGAGGCTGTCCAAGCTGGAGATGATTGGCTGGAGCCTCTGTCAGCACGGAGTTCAATCAGGCCTGTAGAGATATTTCCTCATCAATATTGTTCACTCGTGTATGAATGTAACGCTCTTTTTCCGCAAAAGTCACCATCAACACATTCATTCATTTCAAGTATAAGTCACTTGAGCTAAGCTGCAAAAAACGTGTGACTTACTGTACCGAAAGTAAGGTATCTATCTCTTTATCGAAAGCCAGCAGCAAAAGAACCCAAAGTTAAATACACAGGGAACAAAAGTACAAATGACAAGCACTAAAATGTGAAATAAGCAATTGACGATGACCAAACTAAAAACAAAGACGTCATAAAGAATCTGCCTCTAGGTGCAAAAAACCTAAAAGCCCTTTTCCCAATTTCAGTTTCACTGGTTTTTGGGACAAAGAGCATAAAATGGTCCTGGAGGCACAGTAAATACCGTCCTGCACTTTTCTGTGTGATAAAAGCACTCTGTGTAGCAGCAAGCCAAGAACCAGCTTATAAATGAGGGTGTACCAATGTATCAGTCTACAGGTTTACAGAGAGGACCATCCAAACCCAGGAGAACAACCTGAGAGCAGTGAGTCAGAGCTCTGCAGCTGGTAATCAACCTCCAGAATGGATGCTTTAATGTATCCATCATAAGACAATGTGCAGAGATGTGTTTCAGCAACGAGATATTTGTTACATTGAAGTAAAAACATCAGGGTTGAATTTGATGAATTTGATTTTTTTTTTTTTATATTTTTTATGTGCCATTTGTACATAGACCAACAGTCCAGATATATAAGAGTTCTTACGATTGTTTTTGATGATAAAAACAATTTAAATAAAGCATATAAAAAATAAATTAAATAAAACTTATAAAAATAAATTAAATTAAATAAATTAAAATAAAATAAAGCTTATAAAAATTCCCAAAACAGCTCATAAAAACTATTCAAATAAAGAGGGAAAAACAATTTAAATACAGACTATAATAACAATTTAATTAAAGCATATAAAACAGTTAAATGAAGCTCATAAACAATTCAAATAAAGCATACAAAAACGATTTCAACAAAGCCTCTGAAAACAATTCAAATAAAGCTTATAAAAACAATTCAGAAAAAAACTATTAAAATTATTAAAATAAAGAAAATGCCAACAATTTAAATACAGCATATGGAAATTTTGAATAAAGAATATTAAAACTATTGAAATAAAGCTTATAAAACCAATTGAAATTAAGAATGAAAAAAAAAAAGATTACTTTTATGTAGAATATAAAATCATTAAAACATTTTGCAAGGGAAAAATAAACACATGACTTTAAAAGTAGCTTTAAAAACAAGACTGTTTATCCACAGCAAGTGCAGACTTTCTTTCACGTCTCTGTGTCAGAGGGCGAGCATGCTCATGACATTTTAACCCCCAGTCGGCAACAACTGGTCTTCAAATATGGAGTCTATGTCATGGTTAAAAAATGCTCCAGTTCTTCAAAAGTCAACTTAAGACTAGTCATAAAAGCAAAAGATACATAGTCAGCCAAAAAAGGAAATTCTGACTTTTTTTTTCACAGTCTGGTTAAATAACAAAAATATGTTTTGGTCTATTTAACTGTTTTCTCTATCTCTATCTCTTTTTATACACCCTGTTTTTCATCCAAAGAGGTCACCAGAATAATCACAAAATCAACCCTCCAAAGTGCCAGCCCCAACACTGTCTGCCAATCCAGCCATTTTCCCTTTTAATCCAAAACTCTACTTGGACAGTCTGTCATGCTACCATAGCTTCAAAACAAAGCTGACAAACAGGAACATGGAGCCCGAGTGGAGAAAAAAAAAAAAAAAAAAAACCTCATGCAGCTGAAAATACCTGTCAAATGTAGTGATGGGACGGTTTAAAGCTGGACAGGAACACATTTTAATAGGTTGTAACTGCATCTGTTTTAACTGTCACAAGTTGTCAGAGCTTTTAAGAAAGGCTTTGTCAATCAGTTTGACATTCAGTGAAAAATTAAAAAGCCCTCCATCCAAAGAAGTGACAATCAATCACAATATAAAGAAGGAGTGGGCAACTGTTATTTATATATATTATGAAAGGTACTGAAAACCACCACATAAAAACTGTCAATCTGTCACTTTGTATTTATCGAGACTTCATTTACTTTATTTTATGATCATGTAAAGATGTTGTGAGACTGTGACATAAAAAGCCTTCAGGGGACAGTAGAACGGTTTTACACGAGAAACATTTGGCTGTACATCACTGTTATTATCGTGTTGTTTGCTTTGCACTTCAAAAAATGAAACAAACCTTGTGGAAAGTCTCTCAAAGCCAATTATAGCCTTAAAAAAAAAGAAGGCTCTGATTTAATACCTGACACACAACACACTCAAAGAGCCTTGATGAGGATGAAAAGCATCAGAAATACAATTTTGAACACGCAATCTTTCTGCAAAGAGGGAACGGCTCACTCTGTGTTTTTATTCTCAGCATGTCCTTCAGTTTAATACTGCATGACTGGCTCATTACTTTTTTAAAACAACTCATGTACCTTTCAAATCACCCTAATCGGTGGATCGTGTAACAAAGTTGTCAGTCTAGCATACACTTAGTGAAAAGAAAATTAATTTTGAAGCATGATTTAATCAAAAATACAAAATTTGTAATAAAAAGACAACCAAAAAATTATTTTCGTTCTTACCTCAAAGAACAGGTGATAAAGTGGGATTAATCATCTGTATTTACACTTTTCCTTCTCAACAAGTGTTCAGTCACCTACTAGTAAACATCACCAGTTTTCTTCTTCCCCTTTTGGATTTTTTTTTAACTATACAGCCTGACAGGAGGGTAAATACATGCATTCAAAATAGTATAACTATATTAATGTCAAAAATTGGTTATTAAAGCGATAAACAGCCTGATTGTGACAGAATTAAACATTTTATATCAACTTCAACCCAGTATTGTAAAGAGTTAATCAGATTATCCTCCTATATGACTTTCAGTGCATTTCTCTGCACTATTTACTGGCATGTCTGATGAGAAAAGGAACACACAAGTCACCTGAGACAAGACGAGTTTCTGAAATAAGGTCCACTTTATAGAATATCTCCAGTGGATTGCTGTAAAAAAAAAAAAAAAAAAAGTTCTGACCAGAGACCCCTTCAGTTTTCACTGTGCTCCTGATTATTTTCCTCCCTTGTGCTTGAAATTATGACAAATTTTGCTTCATGGCAGCAAATTGACACAAGAAAGAAAACAGTGTTTTGTATTACATTTAGGCAGCGGTTCTCAACCTTGGGGTTGTGACCCCATTTGGGGACGCCTAGAATCCAAACAGGGTCTCCAGAAAAGTCTTGTATCTGCTTGAAAAAAAATACTGATTCAAATATTTTTTTCAGTAATTATTATTCATTTTAAAATAATATATTTTGGTACTTTCAGCATTTTACCATCAAGTATTTCAGTATTGTATTATTAAACATTTTAGCAAAGCATTATTAATTATTTTATTATTTCTAGTATATTAGTATCCAAGCAATTTGTTTTCTATTTGTCTTTTCAAGTTTTCTAAAAGGGGGGATTGCTACAACAAAATGAAGCTTTAACAGAAAGTAACCAAAAATGATAATTCTGAACTAAAAAGTGTGAACTTGGCATAAACAAAGAGACATGACAAAGACAGAAAAAGGAAGGAAATATGTGCAATCAGTGCAATTTTTTTTTCCCCCAGTTTGAAGGTTGTCGTAAGCTTAGTCAACAAACATCTCTGTTTATAATCCATCAAAATGCAGGACTTTATTACAATCCATGTGTTTCTACATCTATTAAATCCATGGGAATGTCTGCGTGCTCATAAGTCAAACATATTTTTGTCTTGTCCGCTTCCAGCTCTTGCATGATTTCCCTTTGCATTGCAGGATTTCCTCAGGAAGTTTCATTTAATACTGCAACCAGTTCAGATGACAGAGTTCTGTGTGAACGGGAGGGATGTGAACTCACCACCAGATGCATTAAATCCCCTCAAGGATTAGGAACCAATATACCATCATCATATCCAATATCCTGCCTGGATGCTCACTGCCAACGGACATGTCACCCCCCTTAAACTTTCTCACACTCGCACACACACTCTCTCACACACACAGGTAGTTTTTTTTTATTGCACACCAGTCATTTCACAACCATCAGTGCCTTTAGTTTGGAGCATTTCAGTCTGACTGAATGAAGGTTCAGTAAACATCCTGTGCTGTCAAAGAAAAAAAAAGTGAATCCTGCAGCAAGTGGCAATATTTATAACACATCTCAGAGAAAAACACATGTTTAATTCATCTATCGATACGTCTGCTTCAAAAAAACATGCCGGTGTTGTGTATTAATAAGAAAAAAAAGTGTGTCCCTGACCCAAAGTCAGGATGTGTTACACATATGTATATATATTTCCATTTACCGGGAGCATCGCGTTTATATGAGCTTGAAATTGCAGGCAGATGAAACAGGTTTCCTTTAATGGATTCTCATGCACAAATAAACATACCTGTAAACACACCTGCAGCCTGAGGTTGAACAGAATTATTTCATGTCTCCTCGTCGCTGCATTTTAACTACACATTTACATACTGCTGCAAAAAAAAAAAGCCACATATACAGAAAAAAGCTGTTTATTTTTTTACTAAGAGAGGGAGAGAGTAGTTTATTTTAAATGTTCTCTCAGACGTCAATGTAAAATGTCATTTGTATCTTTTTGCAGAGACATCTGTTCTCTAAATACGAGCTGCCTCTGACTCCCATGTGACAGATTTGGCCTGGATGCAGAGTGAACTGATGCTGATCCTCACAGACAGGATGACCCACTGAACTCAGAGACTTTTGGATACGAATACTGACTGCTTTTCTCTCTCTCTCTCTTTTTAAGTTAATACTGATGAAAAGGGTCAAAGCAGCCAGAGAAGAATTTCAATGGATGCTAAAACGTTTAAACCAACAAATTAAATCAGGTTTCACAAACAGGCATGGTTTCAGTGTAGGATTTAAATTTTGGTGCTTGTTCAACAGGTCATGAGTGCTTCATTTTTATCAAGAGGTTGTATTTTTGTTGTTGCTGTTTCTTTTAATACAAAAAAGTAACACTTTACTTGACGGAAGGATTGAAGAAAGGATAGAAGGATAAGAATTTATAAAAATTTTAGAAGGATATAATCAAAGAAAATCAATTCCTCATTTTCTTGTATTCTAATCAGTTATAGCTTTTATTTTTTTTTACCCTGCATGACGACATAATTGAGTTACATCGTTTTAAAGCCATGGCTTTCCTGAATCTACAGTGAGTAAAAATGTGACAGAAGCAAAAATTGACTAGAAACTGCTTTGGATTCAGATAGTTAAATTTCTAATAACTATTTAAGTCTTTATTATTATAGTGATAATGTTAATTGTAGGGGTTATAATAATAATAATAATAATAATAATAATAATAATAATAATAACAACAAAATAATAATTATAATTGTTGTTGTTGCTGCTGTTGTCATTATTATTGTTATTAATATTATAATGATTACTATAGCTGATTTTTCTTTAGCTTATTTGTATTTTTATCTTCAGGAGGCTGAGGCGCGCCGGACTGGGGAGCTCAGTCCTGACGGCGTTCTACAGGTGTGCGGTGGAGAGCATCTCGTGTTCCTGCATCACTGTGTGGCACGGCAGCTGCTCTGTGGCAGAGAAGAAGGCTCTGCAGAGGGTAGTGAAAGCGGCACAGAGGACTGTGGGATGCAGTCTTTCAACTACCACGGACATATACTCCTCCAGATGCAGGAAACGGGCCTCCTGCATCATGAAAGACCCCACCCATCCCGCACATGCTCTGTTTGTCCCTCTCCCCTCAGGCAGGAGGCTGCGGAGCATCAAGAGCAGGACTACCAGACTGAGGAACAGCTTCTTTCCTGAAGCTGTGAGACTGTTGAACTCTGGTGGTCCCCTTTAGTGCCCCCCNGTGTTCCTGCATCACTGTGTGGCACGGCAGCTGCTCTGTGGCAGAGAAGAAGGCTCTGCAGAGGGTAGTGAAAGCGGCACAGAGGACTGTGGGATGCAGTCTTTCAACTACCACGGACATATACTCCTCCAGATGCAGGAAACGGGCCTCCTGCATCATGAAAGACCCCACCCATCCCGCACATGCTCTGTTTGTCCCTCTCCCCTCAGGCAGGAGGCTGCGGAGCATCGAGAGTAGGACTACCAGACTGAGGAACAGCTTTTTTCCTGAAGCTGTGAGACTGTTGAACTCTGGTGGTCCCCTTTAGTGCCCCCCTGACAAAGGAACACTGCAATTTTTTGCACAGTTAATTATTTTAGTCTGTCTATTTGTTAAAAAAGCTAGTTGATTGTGTTCTACTTTTATTCTCTTTTTTTATTGTATATTTGTATATATTTATATTTATTATTCTCATTATTCTCATTTCTATGATTGGGCTTGCTCCAGGACCAGGGTAACCTAATTTCGTCCCACCCATGTTTTACATGGGTTGTATGACAATAAAACTCCTTGAATCCTTGAATCCTTATTTTATTTTTTCTAATTCTACTTCATTCTATTTTATTATTTTATTTTATTGTTGCATCTTTTCCACTTGGAATGTTTGTGAGCTGCTGTGACATTGAAATTTCCCCCATAGGGAACCAATAAAGACTTTTCTCTTCTATTAAATTAGCTTTTAGTCCCAAGTATTTCTCCCACCTCTAAACTGCACTTTGTAATCATTGCTTTAATACTTACTTTTAAATCTTGTCTATTTATTTATAGTAGTCATATGATCCTTTTAACCTTAACTGTGTTTTATATATATTGCTTTTTATCTTCAAACCGTACTTTTTATCTTATATCTGTGTATTTCTCATCCTGACTTCTAGTTTCAGTCATTAATGTTTTACCCACCTGTGTCATTTCCTGGTTCTGTTCTTTTGTGAGGCACTTTCAGCTGCATGCATGAATACATAAAATCATTCATTTCTATTTTTTGCAGAGCCCTTCAGTGCAGAAAGACACAAAGGGCGACGGTAAGGGTGTGAAAATGCAAAATGCAGGTAGCAGGAGAAAGAGGGATGAAGTGCAGGGAGGTGGGCGGATAATGTTTGTGGGCATTGAACTTATCATTAGCTCAAATCGAGATAAATGATCAGGCCCAGTGGGTAACAATGACTGAATAGAAACAGTGAAGCAGAGATGGAGAGAGGGGGAGTGGGAGCAGGAGATAACCACGTGGACGGGCAGGGGTTAAATGAATGATGGAAGTGAAGTAAAAAGACGGGGAGTGGGAGATGGGATAGAGGCAGCAGAGAGGAACCAGATGACTTGCTCTGCATGTTAATGAGTCCAGTGTCATATATTCACAGTGACAGTATAAGAGTAGGTGCCAGTGTAGCGGAGGGCATATGGAGATTTGTTGAATGTACTCAACTCCTCCTCTGGGGTCTAATACAGCAGTGATGAATAAACCCCCGACATCATCTGCATAGACTCTGCCTCTGTTACAACTAACTCCTCCTGTGTGAGCAAGACGGTAATGGATGCTCCAGCAGAGGAGGTCCTTGAACACATCGCCATAAACAAGCAATGCCTTGAAGGAGGGAAATGAACAAAAATAAATGGCAGTGCTTGTTCTGTGTTTGTGTTACATATGTGACTGTAAACAGTGGCCTTCCTGCTCTCTGACAAAGCCTCGGGAAGTCTGCCTCCCACCACTTTGATTACAATGTTCTGCTGCACTGCTGCTGGTGTTCTTCATCTCCTGTGCAGAAACATTCTCTGCGCCAAACACTCGCTGTGTCCCCCACCAGTGCACGAGGCTCGTCTGCAGCTGCATGAACATCTCTTTTAACTGTGACGAGATGTTAAGTGTTGGAGCTCACCTGTTGGATTTACAGCATTGTGATGATTGTTTAACTAGCTCAGGGTAAACAAAACATTTCAGCTCATGATTCATGAAATGTTGCTGCCAGGGACCAGATACCCCTGCTGTGGAGACACACCAAGAAACCAAATCAAAAAGACAAGAACAAATACAGAAGGTGTGGGAAGCGTAAACTTTTTTTTTCTCACTTTATTCATTTATGTATTTATTTAACTTTTATTTAACCAGGTAAATAACCCATTGAGATCAAGATTTCTTTTGCAAGGGTGACCTTGGCCAAGATGGCAGCAGCACTCGTCAAAAAAATCATACATTATAACTACGCAAATACCAACGATAAGCTAATACAAAATGACAGTTTACAGAGTGTAAATTGATTTACAGAATAAAGTGCAGGCTCTTGCTCACAGATAACAAATCAGAAACACTGGCACTGTCGAACTGACTCACATACTCTATCTCTTAAGACTGAGCTGAAGGCAAAAGAAGCGAAATAAGATCCACCATTTTTAAGTCATTTTGGAGAAGGTTCCACACCGTGGAAGCCGCAAAACTAAAATTTCTTTTCCCGAGGTTAATTTTTCTCAGTGCACTGAAAAAAATCAATATGGAGAGAAGTACATTTAACTTAGTTGAGTCCTTGAAATCAACAATAAAAGTACAAGTTAGTGTCTTCACACAAATATATTTAGTTTTGAGGTCAACACTATTTGTTCAAGATACAAGACAGTGTAAATATTTTTTGGAACATGAATCATTTAAGTAATGTGAGGCAATGTTTTTCAGTTCATTCACACAACAAGAGACAACCTTGTTATTTTTACTGTTTCATTTGGTATTTCTGGGACCGGAAACTGAACTCAATTCCTTATCATACCTTGTTAACAGTGAGGAGGGCACACAGTGGACATGGGACCCTGTATACAAATGAATTACATAGGTGGCACTGCTGGATTTTCATGCTGGTGTGGACCTGCTGCCTAAACACTACAGAGTGAACCCACTACATGGAGTTGACCTGAAAAAACAAAGAAATCTACCAGAAAGATTTTATCAGTGTGTATCAGTGTACCTGTGGCTGTCCAGAGTGTTCCTCGCCTCACACATGAAGGCAGGTAGGAGCGGCTCCCAGACCCCGAAAGGGAAGAAGGGTAAACATCATCATGCTCTGCACCAAAATACTTAAGTCTTGCTATGAGCTGTTTAAAAGTGTTCATTCATATTCCTAGGTGTTTGTTTAACTGATATTGTTCGGACTGTTTCAGGGACAGGTGTCAGATAGTGTTCGTTGAGAAAAAGCTGCTATTACAGTCAGTTGTGTTTATGTTTAATCAAGTCATTGTGCCAAAGTATACAGCCCCACAATCACAACAACCATTAGAAAAATAGATAAAATGTCCTTAAATAAAAAATTCAGCAGTGCAGAGCCACCTTCTACGTCAAACCACAGCAAGCAAGCAGGAACAGTTTATTTTCCCTTTTTCAAATGATCTGCTTATGTGTATTTTTGTTATCCTCCTACCTTACAGCCTGGAGACTTGTAGATTTGTTTTCTACTTTAGGATATTTATGTCTTAAAGTTTCTATTTTCCTGCTTCTGCTACTTGTTTCATTTTGCCTACCTAACAAAATGTTCTGATATTGTGCCCCAAACTTTTCAAAGATGAAAAGATTCAGACTTTGCAAAGGCTACAGAAGACAAAGTTTCACACAACAAGCATTGATAATAAAAGTCTTGCACTGGGTAATAAAAAGGGTTAACACCTACCTCGACATATACATATGTTGGAGAAATCCCTGAATCTGTTTGTAAACTGATCAAACACAAGAACAGCTGAAATGGTGAGGTCATCAAACAAGTATGACCTAACTGGTTCATGACAGTAAGGAGAGACAGGCCTCGAGCACCAAGGTCTGCCCAAAGCCCTGCCCCTAACAGGCCTCCTGAGGGCTGACCAATCAGAGTGAAGAGGGTTTATAGAGCAAGGAGCCTTAAAGAGACGGCAGCAAAAACAAAGATTTTCAGCCAGATGCTGAAATAAGTGTTTTCTAAAACACCACTTTGAGGGAAATGGAGATTGTTTTGAGTTGTAAATTATGTTTAACTACTGAAATGTTACCTGAGGGACAGTATACAGCTATAAAACTTCCCCCATGTTAAAAACATTGTCAGTTTGCCATCTGAACTTTTTTTTTTTCCTTCAGCAACACACTTTCATATATTGTGTGTGTCAGCACACACCCCAGAGCCTTGGGATACCTCTAATATACTTGTTTCCAGCTTTGTATGACCTTTACCAGTTCCTGTTGGTGCAATTTTGCAATTCAACTTCACTCTCAAGGCTATGTGCCCCAAAGAAGTTATAAAAGATATTTTCTGCGACTTAACTGTCACTTCCTCTTGGTTCATGATTTACCACAAGCTCGGTATCCACTTAGTGCAGCTTGCAAACAACTGCAGGAATTATAAACACCGTGTAATCTCAAGAAAGACATCATCAGAGCAAGGTCGACAATTGAGGAAAATAGGAAAAGCACAATGTTGTTTGTTTCTCTAATGTTGGCAGCTGGTCCTTGAGATTTTTGACATGAAGTCACTGTTGATTAATTCGTCTGAAATCCCTTCAGATTGGTATTGTCTGCACAAGTATCATAACACCATTCAGACAGCCGGTGGCCTTGTTGATGTGCTGAAGTCGGTTAATTCAAGTTCCAATCACGTCGTGGATGACGCCACCATCAGAGGAGGATTGAAGCTTTTCCTGAGGATAATAAACATCTTCTTCCCTTTTTGTCTAAAAGAAAGTGTCTGGGCTTGTTTTTATTTATTTTTTTGTCAAATCATTGATGAAAACACAAGGGTCTCTCGTGAAAGACTCACAAATGCTGCATCATTTGCTTAGATATCCTACCAAACAAAAACTACACGCTCTTCAAGTTGTGTGGCACTTTTTTAAATCTCTTCCCACAGAGTAGACACAGAAATAACACAGGATTTAAAAACATGCTCAGCTTTCAAAATGTATTGACTATTGCTGATGCATACACTGATAAAAAAAATTCTGGTAGATCTACTTAGAAAAAATAAGGCAACTTTTTGCAGAATTTATTTATATTGCTTTTTCTCTCAACTTCTCTTTTTCACATGAAAAATATAATCAAAGTAAAGTGAACTTAATTTTGTCAAGTGGATTGAGTAAAACTTAACTTTGTAGAAATCACTAAATTTTTTTTTCCAATGTGGTAAATGAACTTTGCCGGTCAAACCAACTTGATCAAACAAAATTAATAAATTACTTGATCTTTTGATGTTTTTAATGATGTTTTGAGTAACATCAGCTAAATCATATAATTTGCAGAAAGCATGAAGGGTTGGCAGTCTACAATGTTGGACGTAGCCCATCTACACCACATTGCATAGACAGCAGGTCTACTCCATGTAGTGTAGGCAGCCAGTCCATATTGTGTGATTGTGACCCATGTGATTCATCCATGTACAGCAGGACATCATGTCCACTGTGTGCCCTCCTCACTTAAGGTAACAAGGTACAGTAGGGAAATAAGTTCAGTTTCTGGTTCCAGAAATACCAAATGAAACAGTAAAGAGAAAACAAGAGCATCTTTTGTTGTGTGGATGAACTCAAAAACATTGCCTCATATTACATAAATTATTCATGTTTCAAAAAAAAGAAAAGAAAAATCCCACTGTCTTGTATTTTGAACAAATATTTTTGGACTTAAGTACGTTATATCAGACTATATAAGAACTATATATTTGTGTGAAGACACTAACTTGAACTTTATTGTTGATTTCAGGGATTCAGTTAAGTTAAAGTTACTTCTCCCAAGATTTATTTTTCTCAGTGTATTTTTAATTCTTATGTTCCATTTCATGTTTGCATGTTGGGGCATACATCCTCTTTATTTCCCCCACTCAGGTTGAAACTTGCTGCTGTCCAAAGTCAGATACGTGTGGACAGAGCAGCAACATTAAAAAAAGTAATCCTGAAAACCCTCAGGGATCTCCAAAAGGTCCGAGACCCTAACTTCAGAAGCTCGGGGCCGTTTGGAAGTTTTATCTCTCTGTCTCTCCAGGGATGAAGTCTGAGACGGCATCAGTTAAACCATCAAACAGACACCTTCCACAGACAGACACTTGACTTTATTGCATTACACCTGAGTTGTAAATCAGCTCCACTAAAATTGATAGATACAGCCTACAACTCTCTCTCTCTCTCTCTCTCTCCTCCTTCGTTAGACAGGCTGTGATATTTATTTTATTACAGGTTTGTACTGGAGTTATAAATCCAGCCCAGTGAAGCGAGATGAAATACAAGACAGAGCAAAGAGGGGGATATTGCCCTGTTATAAATCCTCATTTCACAGAACATGAGCATGTAAAAGTGCCACATCACCTGTGTGTGTCTGAGAGCGTTTCATTTTCATCCTCTTTTAGTCTCTAATATTATAGCTCATCATTTCTGTGTCTCACTTGGTTATGTTGATTCAACTCTGAATAAAGGAAAAATAAAATCACTTACTAAAAGAGCAACAAAATTAGTTTAATTGAGTCTCTCCATGTGCCAAACAAACATAGTTAGTCAGCCTCCAAAGTAATGCTCTAAACACTGAATATGTCTGCAAGACTAGTTGGAGAGGAAGTCAAACTCAACAAGAAAAAGGGAAAAACGCTCTTTTTCCTCTGTGATTAACAGCAATCTTCACTAGAACTGGGAAATATTGGTAGAGGGCAAGTTACTATATTTTAAACATTGAATATAAAATATCAATGCTGAATGTTTAAACTAAACTTCTGCAGACTTTCAAACCTCTACACGTTCAAATCTTGTTAAAAAAAAAATAAATAAATAAACTTGAATCTTTCTGTAAACTGATTAAAATGTTATACTCCTGAAGATACTGCAGGTTTTTGTTTTTTTTTGTTTTTTTTTACTTTATCATGTCTCGTGATTATCCAAATTCCTTTCAAGGACAGTGGCTTCAGGTAGAATGACCACACACCCTCTTTTACTCAGACATGTCCTCTTCAATAGTTGTAAAATTATGTCTGGGGGACTTCATAAAATTCCTTAAATTGTCAAGGTTTTGCTCGTGTTCTTAAGACCATCAACATTTATAATGAAGCGCTGTAGTAGGCTGCTGATTCAGGCTGCAAAAGACTCAGGCCTTTTGAAGATTTCACATTATTGTTCTAGAACAGAGTGTTTTGATCAGTTTAAAGACATATTCATGGATTTTCTACAACATGTGAATGTGTGGAAGTTTGAAATCTGCTCTTGTTTAGTCTGAACCTCCAGCATAGTTACTATATATCCATGTTTAAAATGAAAAAGCTTTAGAACTTCTTGCGGAGAGAGCCTCCTGAGAGAGATTCATGGCCAAATACAGCTCACATTAACTCTGCAGCCTGTATCAGACTCTTTTCCTCTCCGTTATTCCCTCTTCCCCTCCTCTTCCCTTCATCCCTCTTTGTTCCTTCTGTTCTTCCCTAAAGCTCAGAGGTACACTTTGGAAAACAAATATCTCAGAGGCCTGCTTAGTTGCCTCTTAAGAGAAACTCCAACACTCAGCACTTTGTTCAGCATCCTCATCATGTCTGTCTTTGTCCTCGTTTCCCTTTTCCCTCTCTCATCTGTTGGATCTCTATAATTTCCTGCCATCACACCCTCTCTACCTTAATCCTCCCCTCCTTTTTTCTACCTCATCTCTCTCTCTCTATCTCTCTCGCTCTCTCTCTGAGGTGTGGAAGGGATGGTTTTGAAAACAAATATCCCCGAGCTCCACTCAGTCATCCTCTCTTACTGAAGGAAAAAAAAAAGGAAACAATCTCTTCAAACAATGTCAGATCATCTGCTGTTTGGGGGATGAGGGAGGACTGACGGTGTAATAAATAGAAAGTTACGAAGAGAGGCAAAGATGGACTTGATTGAGAGAGGAAGAAAGCGGTAGAGAGATGGAGACGCAGGAGGACAGATATGTAGAATGAGAGGGAAACTCTCTCAGGCCTTCGAACCATCTGTTTCATGAAGCAAATTTACTTACGAACTCCCCCTCGAGGACCAGTTTACCAGTGTGTGTGCCCATACAAGCATAGAGCCACCAGCTGTGTGTGTTTATGAGTATGAGTGTGGGGCTGGGGATACTCTCTGTGACTCTCCATTTGGTCCTCTATTTCTGTTTACACACAATCTGAGGATCGCGGCTCCTGTGTGCCGGATTAGACTGAACTGACCACCGAGAGGAGAGCTGCTGAAATGGAGTCAAAATTGTCCTCTAAAGAGAATACAACAAAGGAAGAACAAAACAGGTCAGGACAACAAAGTACAGTACACCTGAACACAAAGTGAAGCTTCGCCATCCCTTTGTTTGGAGTTTCAGGTCTATTTTTCATCTTTAAAAGCACTTCAAACACACACAGTCACACTCTTTAGAAATCATTGGATTATCAAAGCTAATCAAAAATAAAGTGGTGTATTTTATTTATAAATCACATAACATGATCATACAGTATAACCGTTAATATGGTTACTTGCATGCATTAAATTCAACTAAAGAAATCTGCATTCTCCTCACATTATAGAACAGAATGCATTAAAATAAAAGCAGCGCCATTGAAAAAAAGCTGAGTTCAACTGTTTGGATTTTGCCCTTTCTCATTGTTTGCGTTAAACCATGCAGACCTCATGGGGGGGGATTACTAATTCATGCTCATGAATAAAAATAGATGCACAGCAAGGAAAACATCCAGTTCTATAACTATGAGAGATGTATTTTGCAAGTGTAGGCTGCTAATGCTCCAAGTTGCGTCACTAGAAAAGTCATCCAACAGCACATTACACGCTAATTTAGGGACACAGAGGGATTCATTATGTTTATGATGTACACATGATGGTGCCAGAAGCTTCACCTACTGCTCTGGTACTTGAGTTGGAGTTGAGTTTGAAAATCTCGGACCTGAACCCCAGCCCTGCATCTGTCTGAGCAGATCTGTTTGTGAATTTTTTCCCTTCTGCTTCAATGAGTTTTCTTACTGAATCAAATGGGTTAATTATATTACTTTCTTTAGGTTAACCTAACCTGGAAAAGCTGCATTCATTGTGAGTTTGCAAACCGAACTATCTTTGCTGTTCACTTCTTTTTTGTTTAAAAATGACTTTAAATTTATTTAGGAATCATGAAGGTGCATTTTAGGGCTGTATTTTGTTTTCATTCAGTGTGGTTCTGTGCCATCGGGTTTAAATGTCATAAAACCCGTCGCTGACTTATTCGTTTGCCTTTTGTGGGCAGGAAGCGAGACAGCTTTGGTGACAGCATTCTCTGACCAATGAGTGACCGGCAGTGCGTCGACGTCGCCTTTTAGTATCAGCTTTACTCGCTTGAAACCAGAGCAGAGCAGGTACAAAAAACTGGCGTCTGATGCGTAGTACTGCACCTGTGGAAACGCAACACAAGCAGAGTAGAGGCGAGTAGAGTTGAGTAGAGGTATGGCCAAGACGGGTCAGTGGAAAAGGGCCATTAGTTAGTTGAGAGGTCTGCAGAATACCAACCAACCTCTAACAACCAAGAGCAATACAGTAAAGGAGCATTTTTATAACACAGAGGACATCCCTTCATGACTTTTTTTCCCCATTTCCCCAATGGTGATTGGCTGTTGTGAACAACAAGGCTTCTTCAGGACAATGTTTGGCTGTTTCTTCTGGTCAGTGAGGAAGGCTTAAGAAAAGTAAATTCCTTAAGTCATCATAGACTGGACGGTAAAACATCAAATGAATCTTAGTCTATTTTTCTTTCTCTGTCTTTATTTTTCTATTATTACTCTTCTAATGTATTCTTGGAATTTTTGCACTATGTGCTTTCTTGTTTTGCTGCTGTGACTGAATTTCCAAGTTGTTAAATGAACAAAGAACTTTCTTATCTCATCTCACCTCATCTCATCTTATCTTATCTCATCTTAGAGAAAGACAGTGAAACCCTGATGGCTATCTGGGTGTTAGTTTGTGTTTGAAGGAGGAAAAAAGACGCTTAAAGTCTTGTTTCATGATCAGACCATGGAATTCATTAATGGTGATATACATGTGGTACAGTGATAAGGGAGTGAGATGGGCTTGAATAATGCTGTAAACATGGTTTGGATGCATCCTGCAAAACCACAGGATGTTTTTTTTTTTCTCTCTCTCTCCATTTGATACAATTTAATCCAATATTTACTCACATTAAACCTTATCGTGCTTTTATTTTTCTTCTTTTTACCAAACCGTTTGAATCATTAAATATTTCTAGGTCAGAGGAAACATCACATGCCTCGAAGTGATGACTTGTTTGTGTCAAAATTTTACAGCTGCAGCACCTTTAATTGGCCCACAGCCACAGCATGTTTCTGCTCCAGTAAATATCTCACTCAAGTGTTAATCCTGAAGATGAGATGACACCTGTGGTGACCGGTCAATAGTTTTGGCACATACCTATGACTGAGGTGAGCTCTCAGAGTCTCACTTTAGGGAATCAAGCACTTAATCTCAGCCATTTCTTCACTTAGAAAATAAACAAAAAAAACCCCCACAACACCGGATTTTTCATCTTAAATGAGCTCAGCTATTCTGAATCATGTTTCCTTTTTGCACGCTACAGTTTTAACCCACATTTGAAGATGCAACAAAGATTTTTAGAGGTGACTTTAACTCCACGCAGTGATTTCTACTGTCTGATTTTCACGAGGCCCTGTCTCATAGGTATAAGCACAAAACCAAATCTTCCTCTTGAAGACTTCAGTGTATCCCTGTGAGGTGTTTTTATTTGGTATTGGAAAGCTATGTGAACAGCTCTGCGGGTTTCTGTATCCTCTCTCAGTTTAATATTCCAGGTGATGAACTGTTTCTGTTTGCACTGTCAGAGTATGATGCATCACCAATCAGCATACTGCTGTCTGAGGCGCAAAGAGCCGCAGGATCCCTCCTCTGGAATTGTTTCAGCTCTGGATGAAGTTAATTTCCCCTAAATAGCTTCAGAGTTAAGTAAACAACCTAATCAGCGTCACTGCCACGCTCATATTCTTGGGCTCTAATACTTCATTTGAGGTTTGGCATGTCTACAGTGAGATATATAAAATCCCCAGGCAGCATCATATTGGCAGGGTGGAGATGCCTCAGACCTTATTATCTACTTGTGCTGGTAGCTGTTGTGAAATGTTTGATATCATTAAAAACCCTGGAAGTCATTTTAGCACTCTTTAACACAATGTAAACACAACATTCATTAACATGTACAGGAAGCTTGTACAGCAATGCAACTTGATTTCTCTGGTTTTATTTATTTGAGGCCTTGATACTAAACCTGGCAGTCTAAACTCAATAAACCAGAGGCCTACAAAGCTGGATTTCCTCTTAACCAGACAACTTCATCGTTAACTCTGGGTTTTCCATCCTGCGATACTGGTTTACCTCTGGATAAGGGATCAACAAGTACAAAAACATCACTTTCTGACCTCTCAGCTCTCCTGGAAAATGGCCTACACTTTCAAAGAAGATCCTGTTGATGTTGGTAGGCGGATTGGGAAAGAGTTTTTAGAGATAGATGTAATCATTTTGATGTCCTTATGACATACTGTACAAAATACACAGATTTCTACCAGATGGACTGCATCATTTACCCAGTGATGGAGCCATATGTCGCAAATGCAGCATATCTAAATAGGACGCTTCTGAAATAATGATGTTAATAATTGGCATAACTGCAGAAACACAAATTCATGGAACACACAACCTCTCGTCACGTTGTCAAAGGGAGGAATTCAAATCCCAACAAAATTTGAGCTGTTTAAATATTTACATATGTAATCATTAACTCATTGGCTGCCATTTTCAGAGCAAGGGGACACATCATTCAAAACCAGGGATGGGATTTGAGAACTGGTTAATGTTATCTAGGGGTATGATTCTCGCTTTGATTGCGAGAGGTCCCGGGTTCAGATCCCGGACGAGCCCCCAATTTGTCATAACCTGGCTCAAGATTATGACAAATTTACGCAGACACTGGAATAAGCAGCAATTGATGAGGGTTTATTGTAAACACAAAAGCAAACTAAAACAAGATAACAGGTGTTTTTGATGAATGAGCCGAAACTAAAGGTGTGCAAAAGGCTGCCAGCTGAGAAATCAGAGAGATTGTGCATGCGCAGGGTTGGGCTTTTATACCCACAAGGCCCGGCTCAGGTGTTCCTGACAGATATCCCTGGTCAACAGAAGGAAAAACGTCATGACACACTGTAGAAGAACTACAAGCCAAGGACATCACAAGAATCAATAAGAAATGGTTAAATCCATCCATATCATGAGCCTTTACTCTCAATGATTCCCTAATTGAATATTTACATTACGCTGGAGCACCCGGACCTTATGCCCACCATTCTGCTCCAGCTAGCTTAGCTTGATAGATACATGACTGGTCTACCGAGAGATATCTAAAGCCAGCGACCAATTTTATATCTAGTGACTTGTAAACTCGATAAGATGTTATGTACACAGAAAATCCACTGGAGGAATTCATAAAGTAATTGATAAAAATCAGATCTATAAGTAGAATCAGTACAGGTATTGGTATCTATAAAATATTGCCAATACTCATCCATATTCAAGATTCACTGGATATTGTGTTCTATTGCTTTGTAAAAACTAAAACCACCAAAAGAAAGAGTAGACTCTCTTCTTTCATCTACCTCGTTCCATTATTCAGTAATCAACAGCAGAACACAAGCTGGTTTCACCAAAATCACCTGCTTTGATTACATTGATTACACATCCTCAGATCCTCTCCATGATCTCTGCTGTCTTTTCTCACAGTCATGAGATGAACTCTGTTAAAGTGTGAGCTGCCTGAACTTTTTTTGACCAGCAAGTATGCCATTATCACTCTGTCGTCTCTTCTCATAATCTTTGCTGATCTCTCACAAAGAGAGAGCACCGCTGCCACCTAGGGGAAGAGTTGGTCAGTACACTATTTTGTATTGATGGACAAGCTCCACCACACTGGCCCCCAGCCTGTCCCTTTAAAAAAACATATGTTACATCCATAGGCGTCAATGGCAGCCAATGAGTTAAAGCAAATGTTAAGTTACCTCATTTTATTGGTCCATGGAGCTATAATGTGATAAAAGCTTTGTGTCCTCCAGAGCTGTTTCTTTTCTTCCTTCTTCTGTCAGTTTTCTGAATTGTTTATAATTCCCATCAATCAAAGAGCTCATGGAGGCTCTGGCAGCTGAACACAGACGTTACAGACAGCAGCTCTGCCAGGATAACTTGGGAATTCACTTTAGTTAGTCTGGAGCCTCGGTCTGTTCCCGGTCCAGCTGTACTGAAACCAGCACAGACTCCTGATGAAAGATGGACTCTGCAGACCGGGGGACATTATGACACATCATCTCTGTAGAAACCACCTCACAGCTTGAGAGACTGTAAACAAGCGCGGAAAGCTTTGTCTTTGCATATTTTGAAGTTATGAAAGCTTTCTCCGGGCACATAATGAAGTTGTAAGGATGATATCATCGCTCGGTTATCAATCTAACATGAAGAGAGCCGTCCTAACAGCTTCATTTGTGTTTTGACAAGAGCAGCATTCCGCGTTTATTGAAGAGATAAGTCATCATTGAGTAGTAACTGTCTGAGGATACGAGCTGATTTGACAAGAATATTAAAGAGTCACACTGTACTCTCAGAGGAGAATTAAACAGCAGCAGCGCTTTATTTTTATCTCTTTATTTCAGATTTCTGCTGTAGTTTTATCACAGTTTATTATGTCAGGCTCATACAAAGTGTCCATCACCGGCACAATGAGCTCCCAGCCAGGCTTTTTATACACTGTTTACATTGTTTACAGCAGTGCTGGAGGAGTTTATTGAAGGAATAAATCATGTGTTGGTCTGCTGTTTTATTAGATGATTAGTTTTTTATTGTTAGGGTATTAATTCTCTATAGGGCCACAAAGCAGTGTGAGTTAGGACACTGCCCTGGCTATGGTGATGTCTGACAGTATTTGTGTGTGTGTATTTATCCCCTAAAGCTTTACCAGTATCTGTGATGGACAATACAACAGGCTTAGAGCATTGATGAACTGATTCCCCCCCAAACAGAGTTTTCCCTGGGCTGTTTTTACCATTTAGAGTGGGTCATTTTTTTTGCGGTTTTTAATTTTTCCTGTTGTATAAATATGTTATAAATTCTTTCAGGGACAGAAATAACACACCTTTTTTGTAAGTAATGTGATCAGGGTTAAGGAACTCAGTGTATTCCCTCAGGATTGGATTACAGCTATTACATGGTGCCATGTTCCCAGGTCTACTGTGGTTACCAAAACTCTTTCTTTAATTCATAACTTATATCTGTTTTTAATAAGTGTCTGACATAGAGGTGATTTGACAAAATGAATAAATGAATAAAATAGGAAAATAGAAAACTGACCATCGAAAAAACATCTGGAACTACACAGTAACTTTTTGAATACTTAAAACTAAAAAATTTCCAAATACAAACATTTAATGTTTTCCAAACAGGAAGTGAAGGCTCAAGGCTGACTTGAATGTAACTACGGCAAGCTCAAGGTTCCAAACCACTCAAAGCATTGCTGGGGAGTCTACTTCAGTCAGTGACAAACAACAAAACAATTCATCGTCACCTGATCTATCCAGAGATATCTAAAGCCAGCGACCAATTTCATATTTAGTGAATTATAAACTTGATTAAATGTTATTGACACAGAAAACCTGTAAATCTCTCTTTTGTACACATAAAATCCACTGGAGGAGTTTATAAAAGAATCAAGGAATTGATAAAAAAAAAAAAAAAGGGAACTACCTTGCCTGCCAAATATGACTATATCATTTTTTATTTATTTTTTTTTTGTCTTTTGGCTGTACCTGTCAATCTATTTAATCTTTTTCTTTCTGTCTTTCTTTTTTTGTCTTTTATGTCAATTTTGTATCCTTTTAAATGTCATTATGTCAATATAATTTTGTAAATCAAAAGCACAACCTGCTACACACACATTTTTTTTTGTATTTCTTTATTTATTAGGATCCCCAGGAGCTGCCACCAATGCAGCAGCTACTCTCCATGGGGTCCATATAAAACAACAGCAACTGTTGTACTTAAAATACGAGTATCATTAAACAAAATAAAATAAAATTATCACCTCAATGTATACACAAAAAATAAACGTCAGTATTTACAACACATTCCCAGTAATAACTTATCATGTCTCTGAAGTAGTGTTACAATGCTTTTTTAAAAGTCTATTAAAACTAGATCTACTGGGGGCCTAAGCAATAGTAACTGGTAGCCTGTTCCATATTGAGATAGCTCTATGCATTACAGATCTACAAACCACATTGGGCTTCGGCTTTTGTTTCATTATCTGACCTGAAACTATGTTGATCCCTAATGTACTTTATTTGCGAGTGCGGACAAATTGGTTGCATGTTATGAGGAATGTTCCTGAATGTACCCCACTTATTGTTAAGGGTACTGATAAAAAATTAAGAAAAAAAGTATGTTTATTATTATGATGATTTTTTTTCCTTTTAAACCACAACATAAAAAAAACAATCAAACAGATTCCTGGGTGGATGACTTTTCTGAAACCAGATGCATGAAAGCAGGTGGCTGATGCTGGTGAGTGATAATGAGGTGAAGGGGCTTGTGAAACAGTGAAACAAGAAAGAAAAAGACAGCTTTTGGAGAACTATGAAGGAAAGGTTTATTCTTCCTGACACACTTTGAGCTCCAGTTCAACAACAGTGAAAAATTGGGATGAAGAATGTCACTTGATGGAGAAGTCTTTAGGTGAGTTTCTTATCAGTTTAACGTATTAAAGTTAGAATACTCAATGAGTTTTTTCACTTCAATTTATATGATTTCTTCCGGGGCAACAATCAATGAGGATGATGTTCTTACTGTACTGTTCAAATCATTTTCATTCAATAGGATTTCTCTACAAACTCTGATAAACATTTATATTCTATTTAGACACCTCAGTAACAGATTGGGTGAACAGGCCCAGAAGTGTGAAGGAATAATGTTCTGAAGTATCTCTATATCATAAAAACTCTTATAACTCCACAATAAATAACAAATATAAGCCCTGTGTGTCTGCCGCCCAGAGCAAAATGATTGACCACATCCATGAACAGTGTCCAACCCAGCAGCTCTGCTGAGGATTCTGAGGCTAAACACAACTGTGCAGGCATCGATTTGGCTGCAGGACACAAATATATTCACATGATAGATTCTCCTGCTGTCAGCTTCTCTGCTTCTCTTTGTCTAGTTTAAATGTTCCAAACTCAGTCTTCTTGTCTCCATGTCTTCTCACAAACACCATCTGTATAAACCTGTGCTCAATTACTGTTGACTAGAAGAACACACTCAGGAACAAGTAAAGCATACAGCAGAGGAGAGCCTGCACAGGCTGAGAGCTTCACAATCTAAACAGCAAGATGCCTGGGATGTATTTTTACACCGCACAACCACTGGCAGAGAAATACATTCAGAGGTACAAAAGCTCACCTGATTTCCAGATATGCACATAGCTTTTGTAGCTACACCTACAGTAAACACACACACACACACACACACACACACACACACGTACGCAGACTCCCACTCAGCGAGTCTCTCTCTGTCGACCTCAGATGGTGTGATGGCTGCAGGCACCTGGAGAAGTGGCAAATTGTGTCCATGTGTTTGTATTAGTGTGTGTGTGTGTGTGTGTGTGTGTGTGTGTGTGTAAATGACACAAAGTCAAGCTTTTTCACACAAACAAGTGAAACCTGAAACAAGATCACACTTTGTGCCTGATAATCAGCATATGTGCCTCTCACTTCCCACACAGTAAGAAATGAACAACTTGCCGATATGTTTATACTTAAGTTATCCTCCAGTCGAGCAACCTTGAGAATTCAGGTTCAAAAAATAATCTGCATTGTATCTGTTTCCCACCTACTGGAAAAATGTAAATATCTTTATGTAATACTGGAGATGCTTTTTGACGAAAAGTACCCAATTTTTTTTGTTGCATGACCTTCTTCTAGAAGGGCAAAATGTTTCCTGCTGCCCAATGTTGTCTCTGTCAAGGTAACATAAAAGACCACACTACAGACCAGTTAAGGGCAGTAACAACTGGGTGAAGGCCACAAAATAAAGACGACAAACAAGCTAATATCATCATGTACCACAGTTTACATAGAGGAGGTTTTATTTTTTAAGTTCTGCTTATTGAACTGAAGAAAGGTTCATGGAATCAAGACTTTGAAGAGGAAAAGCTCAAGAAACAAAGAGGATACAACACATGTGATGTTACACTCAAAGCATCAAGAAGTTTAAAAATTCATGGCAGAGATCATGAGATGTGTTGAAGCCCAATTAATTTTAGACTTTCAGCCCAGTGCATCCCTTTCAAATTACTTTGGGTTATCGTTAAATACATATATGATTAGAGTATTTTGACAATTTGATTTAAAAGAATAAATAAATTTAAAGAACAAGACACAATTTGAGAATTTCTTCTGCTAAGATCTCCATTTTACAGGGTCCCTTTATGACTCACCATACCTTATCTGCCAGAGTATATCTTTGCATTTCTTTATGCTTTAGTGTCATTCTACTTAAAACTTTACCATACATATATACAACTCTTATATTGTAAACTTTAAAAGCAATGTAAAAATTCACGTCCAGGATAACTAAACCATCAAAAACAACAAAGAAAATTCTTTTGAAAATATGCTATGACTGTTTCCATCAAAAATATATATTCAAAGAATGTGATGACAATAGTTCAACATATGAAGGGGTGCGAACAGTTGCTGATCATGTTTAAGTTGTTTCCACCAGAGGTTTTCAACAGGAGCTATGTGGAGGTACTGCAAGAGGTCTATGGTATTTTTGGTTGATAAGTTCGTTTGTTGTTTTTTTCATTCAAATATTTGACAAGATTATTTATGCATGGCAGTGGCACTAATAATCCATCCATTTTTTCTCCACATTTATGCTTAAAATAAAAATGCCAACCTTGAAAGCCTAAGTCGTATTGATGTACATTTGACAGACAGTGTTGATATTGGCACTGGTGTCAGTTGACGAGGTATGTTTATAAATGGCAGTGCCAAGGCCACCTTACTCACTGTACATTGCAAATGAACCTGGGTATTATTTGAGAATCTTATTGAATGCACAGTAACAAGGTAGGGGGTCCCTGCTCTGTCTCTGCATTAGTTAGGGTGTCCTTGGTCTGACAAATCATTGAAGACCCCTGGTTTATACTTTATACTGTATTTCTGTAAACACACTAGTTGAAGGAAACAGCGCTATGAGGCATGTTGAAAATACAATCTCCCCAGATTTTATGTGCAAAAAAACCCAAACAATTTGTCTATCTTTCAAATCCATAGCCATTTGAGACTAACAAGCAAACTGAGCATCAGCACTACATTGGGCTCTACGGGGTTAAATTGCAACATGGGAGCCAGGAGAAACTATTACACTATCAGGCTCAGAGAAGACCATTAATTGGGAGATATCAACCCTTGAACAAAATCTTCCAAGAATAGTTGCAAAATCACTGATGTTGGGTTTATTGTACCTGATATACAATACATTATAAAAAATTCTTTTTATCACAATAAATTGAAGTAGAGCAACAAATGGTGGAGTGAAGTAGACTTATTTTAGTTCACCATATATAAAGTCTTATAATAAGAGGTATTATTAACAGAGCCACTAGTCAGGCTCTTTAATTGGTAAAAAAAAAAAAAAAAAAAAAAACAGGGAATCATTCATGAAAAAATCCTAATAAGTGAGCTCAAACCTCCATTTCTGAGACATGTGAGCCTTTTCCAGGGAAGGTTTTAACCCTCCAACTACCCCACCAAGAAAAGAGGAAAATAATTATTTTTTCTTTGCTTTTTCTATTGCAATGGAGAAGTAACAACCAATCCTTTTTTGGTTTTTCCAACAAACCTTTTATTTTTTAAAATATCGACCTCTACCCAATGGTTGGAGTGTCACTTAGCGTTTATCATATGGCATTTTATACAAATTCGACAAATAGTAGAAAAGGTCAAGTAAAATGCCTATTTAAGAAGAAATCAAATACCCCTACATTTCCAGGGCATTGAACAGTTTGGTTTCTTTAAGTGCCACGAAATATTGAGCAATGTTATTTCAACAAGGGAAATAGTTGCATGAAACAAGGAAATTTTTTTTTGTAAATTTTTCAACTTGACTAAAGTTCAATCTCTAAGAATTCTCACATTCACTTTTACGTATGATTTTGTGCTACTGTGCCAAACATTCATTTTGCATGAAAAAAAATAAAATAAAAAGTGCAAAACTAAGGAAAAAAATGTGTATTTTTAGTCTGCCCATCTCAAGAACTCAACCTCGGTTGTGCAACAAAACAAATGTTTTCAAGGCACAAGATCATTCACATACTTCTACCAATTGGTAAAGATGGTAAAATCAGCTTGAGTTAATTTAGGTGATGTGTTTATTGAACTATATTAACTCAAAATGTGCTAAACCATTTCGTTGAGGAGGCAGTTAAAGGGTTAGGAAAATTTCAGGATTTTTTTCTATTAATAGATAATGTAAAAAAATATATATTTTACCCCTTAAACACTAACATTGATGGGAATCACCTAAACACATACCTGTTGAAAGAACAGGGAAAAGAACAGGGAAACACGTTTACCTTTAATGACATCAATGAGCAGCACCCCAGGGACCCATGACACTCACCCAAGCAACATAATGAAAATCATGTCAATACATGCTCATGTGAAAATCACCCTGTGAGAGTGTGTCAGGGTTAAACCAAATCAATCACAGCTTGGTGTCATCTCATCAGCACAGAGGGTAAAATAAAAACACTGTGCACTTTACCACTTGCCTACATAAGTTCCTGGACCTTCATAAAGAGCTGAGACTTTTCAGGGGATATTGAGTACCCTGGAACTAAATTTAGACTCTGGTTTCTGCTGTGGAGATGCAAAGGTTTTCTCAAAAGATCCCTAGTTCCTAAGTAAAGTTCCAGCTGTCAAAAAGCACTTAAAGCTTATATGTGGCAGCCTGAATGGGTTCATGGTGCATCACAAAAACGATTTGCGAAGGAATTCCTGCACAAGCGCTCCTACTTCCACTCTTAAAGCTGGTCCACCTCTACCCCACTATCTATTCATTATGCTCAGTTATGTTCAAATTTCACATTACACTGATAGACACAATGTTAGAGCCACAACTGCAGCTCTTCAACAGCCGCCCAACCAGATCACTACATGAATAATGAGGTTAGAAACTGAGAAACTGCATATCATCCAGAGAGGCTGAATTTGTGATGTTTCTGCCGTCAGATTAAAACCTCAAAAGACAATGAGGCCACATTTAGAATATCATGAAAGAGGACTTGTGAGGAAAGTAAAAGAAAAAATCCTGCTTTAAATCAGTCGTGATCTAAGGACTACTGATAGATGAAACAGAAAAAGTTGTCAGGTGGAAACGTCCGAGCAGCAGGCTGACAGCCCAGCTTATAGAGAAGTCTGAAATAATCTGTTGAATTGCTGGGATGAAACCTTTTTTCAGCTGATGAAAAAGACATATTGAGTTTCTCATCCTGGTTGGCAGCGACAGGCAGCATATTTTCAAGAACGTCTCATTCTTGGGTGAAAATACCCACACCGCTCCCGTTTCATTGGCACAGTGTAACCTTTTGTCAACAACTTCTCAGCCTTGGAGGGGAGAGGAAGTTACTTTGATAGTGTCCTTTGTGCCCTCACTGCCCTCATATTTCTTCCTCACCCAATCTCAACACCAGTTTTCCAGTAGTGATGGGCAAAGCAGTTCTTTTCAGTGAACCAAATCATAAGAATCAGTTCAGTAAAGTGATTCATTGACAAGATTCGTTCACCGAATCGTTCAGTACTTCTCCGCAGCTCCGCCTGCCAGTCTGAAACGATGCCAAACGCTCAGTTTTGCTCGTACTGACAATTGCAGGTGGTGAATAATCCTGAGCTCCAGTTCAGTGACTGAGCTGTGTCAGTTTAATTCAATTTATAAAAGCTTTATTGACATGATAAACATATAAACATTGTCAAAGCAGGTGTGACATGAAAAAATGTACACACAGTTAAACATCTCGTTAAGTAAACTTAACAGATGTGCAAAAAGAGCATGCAGCGCAAAATATAAAATAGGAATAAAGTATCAATATAATAGACTATATCTCTATGCATTAGACACATTACAAAATTACTGTTATCAACTTTAAAGTATGAAAATATTATCTAAAAGTGTACAGAGTGATTCACATTTATACGTTATAGTCATTTTCAGAACCAGTCAAGGGCTTTAGTCTGTTCTGAGTCTCTCTCTCTCTGTCAATTCCCGATATGTTCATATACTGGATGTACCCACGTTGCAAAACTGACAGCAGCTATAAAAAGCACATATATTTTTGCAAAACCGAAATATTTACTACTTCATCAATTTTGGTGACACAAGAGGGAGATGTAGGGGCGGGTTGGAGCGACACAGGACTTCTGACCGACTCTGTCATGTTTGTTGAGTCATTGCTATCATTGACATAAATGGGTGAGAGGGGAGGGCTTGGGCGACTCTAACAGTCAAGAAAGACAGAGACAAGAGACAGGAGAGGGAAGTGCAACTGCAGTTCATAAATGAACAAATCTTTTCAAGTAAGTGATTTGGTTCAGTTTATTCACCCTGACGATTTGTTTATTTGAACAAGTCGTTTGAGAACGGCACACCATTATTTTCCAGACAGTTCTGTACAGCAGATACTGTGTGTACTTCCACATGAAGCTCAAACTTCAGACTGACAGGCAATGATCAGGTTGAAGTCTACTCATTTACAGCCTGCTCTGTTCACAAAGAGTAAAACATTAATGTAGTCAAGAGCCTCTTATCCCTCTCAAGTATATTAAATCATAATTTCCATCAATTTATTCTATCACCCTCACTGATCTGAAAACATCAGCTCTCCATTATTATTATTTTCATCACATTTTCTGTCATTTCTGTCCCGCATCTGTTGCTGGCGCAGCCTTTCTTCGATGCCAAGTTGCCATCAGACTCCTCAGCTGTGGCACAGCTTTGTGGGGCTAATGTTTTGCTCCCCTGACATTAGCCTTTAAGCCTGCATGTCTCTGGGGGCTTGGTGCTTGGTTTTCTGGGGGGAACCTCTGTTTTCTGCGAGGATTTACTGCCTTAAGGCCAAAATCTGGGAACAAATGTCTGTTTTCTAGCTGCCACTCATCCGTGTTTATCACTACTGAAAGAACAAAACAGATTCTGTACCTTGGCAAGAGCAATAACATGCCAGTTTGGATCCAGTCTTAATTCTTGCTTGTGTTGTACCTCACTTTGGACAAAAGTGTCTGTTAAATGAAATTGTAGAATTGTCAAACTGTACACATATGAAAGTAAAACGGCGTTATTCATCTCGGAAATGACTCAGAAACTAAAAAGTGGGGAAAAAGTGAGCATCAGTGGACAGACAAACTTAACATGTTCGTATCACTCTCTGACCTGAGAGGGATTTTTACTATTTACATTGTCTTGCTGACTGCCAAGACTACCAAGATCACATAAAATGTTAATTCATGATTAATTTTTTATTTCTTGAATTCATAAAAATCAAGCGTTCCTCTGATTTCTTGGTTCATTATACATTATACAAAAAAAGAAAAAAAAATCTATCCAAGTAGCAAGAAACATAATGAGAACGTATGGTTAAGTTAAAGCATTGGTGTCTCTCTTGTTGTACACTGCAAAAACTGAAATCTAAGCAAGTCATTATCTCTTTGGTCTTACTCTTTTGTAGTAAAAATTGTCTTATTTTTCTCGATTTGAGACGCATTTACCAACCCAGGTCATCAAAATGTCTTATTTCAGTTTTTTAAGGACAAAAATGAGGTCTTAATTGCTTGTAACAAGTCAAAAGAATCTGCAAATGAGATTAGAAAAATTTGCTCCTGAAGTTTCTTGAAACTATAAAGATGTCTTGATACAAGAAACTTTTTTCTTACCCCATTGGCAGATTTTTTTGACTTGTTATACAAGCAATTCAGACCTCATTTTTGTCTTAAAATAACTTGAAATAAGACATTTTCCAGGACTTGTCAGTAGAATGTTGCTTGTATCAAGAATAATAAGACAAATTTTACTAAAGATAAGACATAATGACTTGATTAGATTTCAGTTCTTGCAGTGTAATTCAGTCTCCGTCTTAAACACTTTGTTTTAGCTGCCGTTCCCAGCTGTCACCCACCAATAGCAAAAGCAACTTTTTCAAAACAGCATATTTCTGCCTGCTAAATGCTGGTTTTGCCATGTTGTCAACAGGAAGAAATGAAATGTGCCAGAGACCATTAAAAGGCACTGATTTGATATGAAGAAACTAATAAGGTTCTCCCTGTCATTGATTTTTTTTTCTATCTGTAATTACTTTGCATGATTGTGACAAGGTTTTAAGCAGATTTAGATATTTAACAGTGGCTGATAAAGTTATATAAGGAACTTGAACGCAGCTGAAAAGACGTGAGCATGAGAAATACAGAGAGCAACGCAAAGATGAATGTATGTGTATGTAAAGCAGACAGATGGAATAGTGAAACAGCTCATTGCTTCTCTTTACATTTTGACCTTGAGGAGCATTTATGTGTGACAGTTTATTTATGTTAGTGAGTTTGTGCATGTGTGTGTGTGTGTGTGTGTGTGTGTGTGTGTGTGTGTGTGTGTGTGTGTGTGTTGAAGAGTGAAAAAGCTTGTTTGTGTGTTCAAGGGAGATTGAAATGGAACGCTTCATCTCACTCTCCTTTGCCTTATTGGGTGAAATTGGTTTGTATTGTGAAAGATGATGGCTCCCTCACACTCTCTCTCTCACACACACACACACACCCACACACAAACACATGTGTATGCTCCCATGAACAGATAAGAACAGACTTGTACATGTGCACATACCCTTCCATGTATTAACCAGGAAGTCACAGATACATACCAATACAATCTTCCAAACAAATATTATTTTTGAAAATATATTTTTGGATAAATTTATAGAAAATCAAGCTGCATGCTGGGATAGTTCACCCCAAATGACACCAACCAAATGTTTCTGCTATGTTCAAGTGACCAAATGTAAATTCCCTGAAATGCTAAGAAACTTCCTCTCTTCACTGTTGACTATCATTTCCTTTAAGCTTTTTCAAAGCGTGGAAAAAAAATGCACACAGAAAAGTCGTGAGATATATGTGGCGCACAGATATAACTCAGATTTCTTCATATCAACAGATTTTTAAAACATCTATGCTTGAGGCACAGCAGTATAGCTTCACTAATTATATAAGACCCTGGATATGCTGATTATATTCGATATGTTCTAATCATAATTATCCTCCTGTGAGCTTGAATAACCACCAAACATGAATAAAATTATGAAGTGAGGGAATTACATGTAAAGCCAATGTAAAGTTGCAATTACACACGTGGGTGATGTGCATGAAAATAAGGGGAATTATTAGGCGAATGGTGCAGTTTTCTGATTCTCTGAGTTCTCTACGTTTCCTCTCTTTTCCTTTTTCACTGAGAGTTGAAAAATCGAATCTCAAACTTATTATTTATTCCATAATATCCAATTAGCATGAAGATCCTCTGGTGACTCCTGACTGAACAGACCATCAAAGGCTCATTAATATGCATATGAGTCAGCTAATCATATCAGTGAACTCTTTTTTTTCATTTATTTGTTTGCTTTTAAGGGAACAAAGTCAGTGAAAAGGATGAATAATCTTGTGGGTGCTGAACACTTTGTCTCTTGAATGTTAGCCAGTTAGCATTGCTATAGTAAGCAACACTTGCTTCACTTCACTTCACACTGTGGGAAAGATCAGCATGTGAGATGACAACAGAGTGGAGGGCAGTTGAAAGGCCACTCATCCTAAAGACACTTGCCGATCCCTCAGTGACATCTTCAAATTAATCAGTGACACCTGCCAATCATTCAGTGACACCTGCTGATCCCTCAATGCCACTAAACAACTGCTCAGTGACACCTGTCAATTACTCAATGACCCCTACCAATTTTTAAGTGACACATTCAAACGTGGTGCCACCTGAGTATTTGGCAGGTGTCAATAAGCAATTGGTAGGTATCACTGAGCAATTGGTAGGTGTCATCAGGCATTTGGCAAATGTCACTGAGTTTTTGGCAGGTGCCACCGAGCAATTGAAAGGTGTCACAGAGATTTGGCAGGTGTCACTGAGTAGTTGGGAGGGTGTCACTGAGCAATTAATAGGTATCACTGAGAAATTGGCAGTTGCCATTGAGCAATTTGAAAGGTATCAATGAGCAATTGACAGATGTCACTGAGAAATAGGTAGGTGTCACTAATCACTTTCTGGATGTGACTGAGTATTTTTAAAAGTGCCCCTTAGCAATTGGCAGGTGTCACTGAGTAGTTGGGAGGTGTCACTGAAAAGTTAATCGGTGTCACTGAGAAATTGGCAGGTGTCACTAATCATTTTCTGGATGTGAATGAGTATTTTTAAAAGTGCCCCTTAGGAATCGCCAGGTGTTGCTGAGAAATTGGCGGTTGTCACTGAGCAATTTGGAAGGTATAAATGAGCAACTGACAGATGTCACTGATAAATTGGTAGGTGTCACTAAGCACTTTCTGTATGTGAGTGAGTTTTTTACAGGTGCCCCTGAGCAATTGGTAGGTGTCACTGAGCAATTTGCAGGTGCCACTTTGCAACTGGTAGTTGTTCAGCATTTTGGGGTACCATTAGCCAGTTTTGGATCCATGTCTTCAGCAAAATTTGCAACTTTGGGCATGCCAAACAAGTCATCTTTCATCTTGGAGTTCCCCGGTCAGTTGGGTTTGATGTGGAGATTGGACTCATTCAAAAAGTCACGACTACGTCTCTGATTCCTCTCAAGAATGAAAAGCTATCTGTCACTGTACCAGCAAAGAAAGTAGTTTCTTCATGAGTGATATCACTGCTCCATGCCTGGGTGTGTTACAAAAAGTTAGGTGCCATGTGACTACTTATATGTTTACCTTATCATCTCACCACTGCACCCACGAAAAAGTAGGAAAGCACTGAGTCACCGACTTCAGACCTAGACTCAGATGTTTGTTTTTGTGATATTCAGCACAGATGTTTACTGCTTCCTCAAGAAAGTAATGCACCACCTCTGTGCCTCAGCATACCTCATTTTAAGACCAATATACCCATGGGCGCCAACTTTGGTGGAAGTTTATTTGCTGTTTCCAGAATGTGAGCGCTTGGTGCTCAAATGATGAGTGAAAGTGGGGAAATGAAAATAAAGCTTGCACTGCCAGGTGTGCAATGGGGTCCTAAGCCATTTGGATTGGTGTAACAGTCCTCCAGCCAGGCACAAAAAAGTCACAGCTAAATTTATGTTTTATTGAATCATACTGTACCTTTCAAACCCTTTGTGTTTTTCTTCCTGCCTGTATTTGATTTTCACTCTCAACACTTCTCGGAATGGTTGTTCCAAATTAGCATCCACTACAAACACAGTGATTCATACACTGGGTATTTGTATTCAGTTTGTGTTTACATACTGCATCTGTCCCTGATAAATAAACCATAAAATAAATATAACATTACACTAAAAACAGGGAAATGATACATAAATGTGATTCATATGAGATGAGTATGTCAACACTGAGGACCAATACATTTTTACAAACCAGCTTTTCTCTGTATTCCCTCACATTCATTGCTCGGTACAACAAATGATGCTGAGTTTATTCATAAATGTACAGTAAATAAGAATTTGTCAAGCTTCTTGAGGAGGCTTTACCTCCAAAAACAGCATTTTTTCATCTAAAGACTTGACAATCACGACTGCAATATCCGTCTCTATCGGATTTTGACACATAAAGTTGCATCCTAAACAAAATAGAATGAATAAATAAGGCCTCACAAGATAATCAGGAAGAGCTTGAAGTCTGCGATTTGAGTCATAAAACAGAAACCAGAAAACTATGTCCAGTCAGAGAACTGCACGTAATACATCAGAAAAGGATTGATTTTTTTTTTTTTTTTTTTTTTTAGGATGGTTAATTAGAAAAGTTAATAGTTTTATAATATACAGTAGTTTTACTTTGGACATGACAATCAGTCTCTGTTAATCATGTTTAAACTTCTTATTTGCTTTCTTTATTCAGTCCCAAGTGTTTTATTTGATCTTAACCTTTACTCCAAACCAACTTTTTCATTAAAGACAAAGAAAAAAGTAGACTGAGAATCTCATCAGTCAGTATTATGCATTAATCAGTTTTGACACCATTCAGTCAAATCTGATTAACTGAGTCTGGATCCAGTTGTCCCTGGTGTTCTGGTGTAAAGTGTGTCCCTGTCAAAAGGTAGAGTCTGGAGGATTTTCCTGAAAAATAAAATGACAACTCTTACAGGATAATCCTGCCCTATGGGCCTGTGTACATGTGTGTCAGTATCTGTCTCAACCCCCTTCTCTGCCTTGATGTTGATGTTTTGGTTGACTACAGACGTTTCTGGGTGTAGAGTAGTTAGTGAAGCTATCCCGGGTGGCTAGAATAACCATGACACAGAGAAAAAAAAAATGATACAATATTTGCAGGATCCCTCATTTACCTGCAGGAAGTCAGATGTCAGCTCTTGAGTTTCTCCCTCATAGAAACGCGACACTGCAAGTGCTCGCTGGACTGGTGAGTGTATTCTCATAGCAACCAAGCTATGGTTGCGGGCAGTGGGCGTGTGCTGCCTCTGGCACTGAGTCATGGAGGAAGAGCACAATTCAGAAATTGTGTTTACAAACAGTGAAGAAAGTTCCTGCAGACCCTACCTTTAACATAATAACAAAAAGTGACTGTCCTCAGGTGTGATGGTAAGTTTCTGAAGTGATGGAACTTCAAACTTTATTGATATTGTTGTCTAGACTTATTAATGCTGTCATTTCAGCTTTAATTTTACATATATTTCCACTTTGTTCTTGTCATTTCAACTTCGATCTCATCACTTCAACTGTATTCTAGTCATTTCAGTTTTAATCCCGATTTGCCCAAAATCATCTCCTCCATCAGAATGGCCCCAATCGTCTTCTGCAAAATGGTGCTAAATGCCACTTATATAACCAAATTGTGGGTTCATGTTTTCCATGTTATGAAGTTGTGTTGTTATAAAGGGGTCTGTAACGCTGCTGATGTAACAAATAAAAACGTATCCTAACTTTTCTTATTTTGCTGGCTTGCAGTTAAATTGAGGCTTTCTGCAATGGACTGAATCTTTGCATTTTTACTTTTAACACAGAAGAAATTTGAGTCCATGCCACAATTTGTTTTGTATCAACAAACAAAGAAAATAATTTTGTTTTCAAACAGCTTGTGTTGGCAGAGAAAAGCAGAAACACAGGTCTTCACGGCACCATGTGGAGACTGAAACAATGCTTCAAATTAAAACTACATCTCAGCGTATTTGTCAAATTTCCATCAGGTTCTGTAATATCTGTTTCTGTGTTTGTTTTCCTCTGCTGTTTTGATTGCTCACAAAAAAATTTCCACCACCAACTGTTCAGCTCAACTTGCTTTGTTTCAAACAAAGCCGAGGACCGAATCAAACAGCACTTTGATTACTTTAGTGTAAAAATTTAGAAAGAAATCATTCTTTTTAATTTGTAGTCTTTCAATGACTCTCGCAGATTGAGGCGACTGTTTTAGTTTCCAAAAAGAAGTTTATCGTTTGGTCAAATCCTGCAGAAAGCAATTTTCTACTTTGGGTTTTATTAATTCAACAGGAGAAATCCTTGTGTGTTTGCTCTCCAGGCAGATTGTTCTGTCTTCTTCGGGTGATAGAAGTAAAAATGTTGGAAAGAAACATTGCACAACACAACACAACATGCTAAGATCGCATGGGGGATTTTGTCAGAGGGAGTACGAAACATCTTCAAACATTTGAGTCTAGTTCAAAAATAGTCTACAGAGGGTAAAAAGGCAGAACAAGACCATGCATAAAGTATGCAGAGCTGAAAAAAGCTTTCCAAACAGTGCTCCAGTCTTTTCCTCACTTAATGCATTCACACATTAAAATTGTAACAGTAGGATATCTAATGTAGCAGGCATTTATATTTTATGACATCAAGTACATTTGTTTAACACATCGCTCCATATTTATGAGGTTTCTCTTTAACTCCTAAGCTGCAAACAAAAGCAGACGGTTATGTTCTTCAAAGGCCTTTGTGATTTATTTGATAGCAAAGGAGGATTTTTGTGAAATCTCTGAAAAACAGCGGAGCTTCTTTTAGATACGCACTCTCTGCAGTAAAAATAAAGCTTCTGCTCATCAGTGGTGAGGCTGCGTCAGACTCTTCATGATGTTTATGCCCTGATAATGAACTGTAAATCACCAGAATGTGTAGGGTACTTTGCGTAAGATGAGTACTTCAGATCCCATGGTGCATCATGAAACTTTCCTCGTTGCTTGCGTGTTAAAACTGTGTAATAAATGAAATCTAGTAAAACCCTAGACTCTCTCTGACATCAGCTTTCAATGTTGGTCTGCTTTGCTTTTTGGGGTATTTTTTTGCTTTTCTAAGAATCCTGCTGATATTTGCATAATTTTCATTAAATATGTACACAAACAGGAAAAAATGTTGTTAAGGACTTGAAAAGTACATAAAAAAATCTCTTTATCACCATGCAGCAGAGCTTTTATGTTGAGGAGAATCTCATGAGTAAATTACACAACTTGGTTATTAAATTATAAAGTACAAAAAAGGCTTTTAGAGTGTGGTCATATTGGCCAGTCAAACTGTGCTGTACTCAAGCACAGTCTCACCCCCCACAACGCTGTTTCCCTGCAGCCACATTACACAAATATGGACCAGCCCAAAGCACAATTGCCCACACACATGGCCCACTTACATCATCATATAGTGTCTGTTTACAAGACGCAGTCTCATCAGAGCCAGCATAATGGCGAACATTGAGCACAAGGTGATCACTTAAGTTACTTTTTGGCTTCTGTTGAGTCATTTTGGACACATCTCTCTATCACCCCGCCATTGTTTCAAATAGAGAAGTGTTAAGTCTGGCAAACCATAGACAAGACCAAGGAGTTCCCGTGCTTCCCACTCTATTTATAATTCTCTCTTCATTCATGTTGAGCTGCTGACTCCTGATGTGTCTCCGCTCATTATGTCCATTTTGTTATATCAGCCAAACTAAATATGATCTGATTTTGTCCCGGTTTGTTTTATTTTAAAACTCACAAACTCTTTTTCCAATTCTTTCCAGGTACTACTTCCTGTCTCACTTGACTTTCCCTACCGTGAATTGACGTGGCACAGCTGTGGCACCCTGCAGAAATAGGACTACTGCGAATGACTTGTGACCTGCCAGAGAGGTCACACACTGACCACAACAGCTCTACAACAGAATGAATCCTGTGTGAGCTGACACTTTGACTTTAATGGTGATAGCAAAACTATCCACTCCGTGCTGTGATAGCTGCACCATAAGCAGAACCAGATGTTTTTAGACTCCATGCATTATGTATTCAACGGGTCTGAGTAGTTTTGCTCGAGTATAAAGTGCACCACACTATCATGCCTGAGCATTGTTCACTTGGAGTCACACTGGCCAAACTAACTTGACTGGAGATTCAGAAAACAGTTCAAAACCACCTCACTCTAGGAAATACAAAACAAACAAGTCACAGCACTTCAAAACTATACACTTGTTCACTTGGACTTTTCTAGTTCTATCCTCATTCGTCCATGAGTTCTCCGATTTATGCAACAGCATTTTTCTTAAGTCCCTGTTTGATTACAGGTTCTTGATTTGTGAAACTGTACTTCTCTATAATAAGGTATGAAACTGATCTCAAAGTGTAAACCTGAGAGGGTCTCTTGAAACAGGCTTTCACAGAGTCAACAGGTTTACAATCACTTTTCATCTATTTTGCAAGTGTTGTAGTTAACATCTTCAATGTAGAGGTCCTGCCATATTTGGTAATGCAGCTGCCTGCTAACATCATTGTGATTAACTTAATCTGAATGCTTAGTTCAAATGCAGTAGATCTAACTAACTAAGGCAGGTCAGTAATTTTTAACTTAATGTGATAAATACAATTTTTAGGATGTATACTTCACCCTGGTGCCTCTGTTGTAGCTTCACACGTGCACTACAAAAACAGAAATCTAAGCAAGTCATTATGTCTTATTTGTAGTAAAAATTGTCTTATTGTTCTTTATTTGAGCCACATTCACCAGACCAGGTCGTAAAAATGTTTTACTTCAAGTTTTTTTAAGACAAAAATGAGGCATCAATTGCTTGTAACAAGTCAAAAAAAATCTTCCAATGGGATGAGACGAATTCGCCTGGGAAGTTTCTTGAAATTAGAAAGATGTCTTAAAACAATAATCTTTTATCTTATCCCATTGGCAGATTTTTTTGACTTGTTACAAGCAATTTACACCTCAATTTTGTCTTTAAAAAACTTGAAATGAGACATTTTTATGACCTTGTCTAGTAAATGTGGCTCAAATCAAGAATAGTAAGACAAATTTGACTAAAAATAAGACATAATGACTTGCTTAGATTTCAGTTTTGCAGTATAACAGCTCAAAAAAATCTCTATTTTTCTCTCTCTCTTTTTCAGCGTGTTTCTTCAGCCATTGTATTAGCTGCTGTCTCTTGGCGGCACCCGTTCATTAACCTCCTTCCCTCGGATTGACCAGCTCTTTGGAGGCCTGAGGGTGGCAGAGACATGGGCAGACCTTGATGTTTGAGGTCTTAACGTGGGAAGATCTCTCGCAGGTATGGTAAAAGATCTATGTTTCAAACAGAAAGTATTGATCATACTGACAGGTTCAGGGATCTCTCCAACGTGTAGAAATCTACATGTAAAAATCTGCATTGAGCATAAACAGCCAACATTGCCAGTTATATCCATGATTAACATATGGGGAAGCAGGGTTCATGCTAACAGCTCTACTATTGACATTGAAACAGAATCACAATTCCGTCACAGTATTGTGAGACTTACTACTTTCTTTCCTTAAGTAAATTACACCCACACTGGATCCATCCCTAGAAAAAACAGATATGACTGAGAAGGGACCAGGTTGGATTTGAATCCTGACACTTTCTGTTAATTCCAAGCTTCTGCACGTCATTTAATGTGTGTAGCGGCAAAATTTTGTAGAGCACCATAGTGTTTAATTTTACATATTTCATAGAGAAAAGCTGCTGAAATTAACAGGCAGAGGGAGAAACAGGATCAGAAAGAAGTAGAAAAAGAGCATTGAGGAGACAAAATCAGGGAGAGACGGTGAAACAGAGACAAAGGCACAGTGACAGGGATGCATAAAGAAACAGAAAGGAACATGATGAAAGTACAGTGCGTGTGGGCAAGGAGGGAGGGAGTTATTTATGGATATAGGATCTTAAAGTGGCATTTTGTTCAGGTCCACTTTTGATAAAGCATGAGGGGAGAAATGTGTTTTTAATGTTTATAACCAGCTGTATGGCTCCAGACAAGACAGACAAAATTGACATGTTTTCTTTACGCAAGATGCAGATGTTCTCTGTTAGGGTCTAAACCCATGTTCACTGACCCATTAAAAAAACACAACTCTGTACAGTAGCTCATTTGTACATTGCAGTCATATGTTCAGCTTGAGGCCTGATGTTACAGACTGAGCATGTGCCAGCGGGCCAGTCAGGTTACAACCTAACAAGATGTTGTTAGCCACTATTTTTGAGGGTTACAGATGTATTAAAAGGGAAACTCAGTAACACAAAGATGAGAAACCAAAGAGCAGCTCAGGAATTTATTAAACAGGAAAGAAACACTAACAGTCGCTTCAGCTTACATGGGTTTATTATTCAAGAGGGACTGAAGAAAATCACAGCTCCATCTGGCAGCAAATTCTTCATCATTCTTTTTTCACTACAGTATTGTGTTTGTTTACCCTTGTGACTTTAACACGTGCAGAGCATGGTTACACACGTATGTTTAGAGTGAGCCAATAGTAGTCAGTAGGTTTGGTGTGTGGAACTAGGAACATTTAAGACCATTAACTCAGGTTATTACCCTGCTTTCTCACTGATCTCACATCTGTTTCAGATGCTTCAATCACTTATTACTAGCCATTGTCATTTCACTCTACTTTAACTTCTTCCACTCTGCTATTTTACTACTTTTCTGTCAACACTTCGTAATTCTACAATTCTTTATTTCTCTTTTCTACTTTTTCTTGTACTTTTTTAAACTTTTTATTCTGCTTTTACATTTTTTCCCCTCCTTTTGTCATTTTAAATCTTATATTTCCAGCTTTGACTAACAGCTTTCAGCAATTATATTTCATATTTTCTAGTTCTAAGCTTTTTACAACCATTTTCCACTACTTTTATTTCATAAATTCAGCTTTCTGTGGCAATTTTTATCTTCATATTCCACTTTTTCAGCTTCCTTTCACATTCTTCAGCTTCAGCATTTTAACGCATTTGCTGTAAGGAAATGCAACTTTTCTATTTTTTTTTTCTTCTTTTTTTCCAGTTATTTTTTTTTGCTTTTGTGCCTTTAATTGTATAGGAGAGAGGACAACAGATAGGGTAGAAACATGGTAAGAGTGAGAAGTGAGAGCAAACCTCATGGAGTGCAACCAAAAATCATCATGCCCCCACTGAGAAGATTTTTGCAGAATAACTGCTGCATGTGGGTTGGAATGAACGTTACGACAAACAGATTATCAAGTGTTTTAGGCTTTGTTTTGTGATATAGTCCTTATCCTCTGTTAAAGCCTTAAGCTCCTGTTTGAATCCTTTAGCCTTTGTTTTAGATGTTAGCCTGCGTTTTATCCTTTAGTTCCTGTTTTAGCCTTAAGCTTGGGTTTTGCCTCTTTCATGTTTTAGCATTCAGACCCTGTTTCTGCCTTTATTCCCCATTTTAGCCTATAGCACGTCATTTTTTTCTTTAGCCTGTGTTTATGCCTTTAGCTCGTGTTTGAATCATTAGCCTGTTTAGGACTTTGCTCGTGTTTTAGCCTTCAGCCTGCACTTTAATCTTCAGCTTGTGTTTTTGACCTTTAGTATGTCTTTTATCCTTTAGCTCATGTTTGAGTTCTTAGCCTGTTTAAGACTTTCATTTGTGTTTTCGCCTTTAGCCTGTGCTTTAGTATTTGGCTCCTGTTTTGGTCTTTAGTCTGTCTTTTATCCTTTAGTATGTGTTTGAGTTCTTTACCTGTTTCAGCCTTTAGCCTGTGCTCCATCACCCTCCTGATTAGCTTTCTTCAGCTCCTCTGTTTTGTTTCTCTCATTCTGGCTCCCATGTCCACTATTACTACAAAATTAATTTTAGAAATATTTTAAAAGAGGAAAAACTCAGTTCTCTCTTCTCACTGCTAAAACTTAGTCAGCTGATGAGATGTTGTCATGGAGACTTAGACGTGCCGTAAATCAATCTTATCCAGTCTGACCCAATCAGTACGCTGAGAAATAGCATTTAGAAACAACTAATTTTGAATCTTATTTTGAGTTGTGGATAATGATCAGGTGTAAATCTAAGTGTTAGAGTTTTTCAAGATCACTAAGAAAGTCTTCACAGTCCCTTTAAATCATTTTTTTAATGACCAGAGTGCTTATGGTTTAAGTTAGTAGCGGGGATTAACCAAGAATTATATTTATTATACTTTATGCAGTTGAACATTAAAACAGATTGGACTCAGAGTTTTATATTTTCTAACAACCTGAGGACTCTTTGCATTCTGGACCACAGGCTTTTGTTTACGTCCATGCCAGGATGCCTGAACGCTTTCAAAATAGTAATATAACCCAATTATTCACTATAATAAGTTTCTGTTTAAAAAAATAATAACAGAACAAAGGGAATTAAAATGATATGAGTTTCTTGAACAACAAAAAACAATATCACCTTGTTTTGTGCTTTTGTGATCGTGTTGACTCATAAAAGGAGGTGTCTGTTTATCTGTTATGATGCCAGAATAGCTTTGAGAAATGAAGCCACAACTTTGTTATAATTAATCTGACTCCATTACAGGGACACATTTTGCAATAAGGATAGTACACAACATTAGCCAATGACCTTAAATTAAACTCAGACAGCATATGAAGTAAAATGTGTCTCAGTGAAAATCTGAGCTTCAAAATCCCCTCAGGCTTCAGGTAGACCAGGGGCAAAAAAAAAAGAGAGCTCTCTGCTTTTACCTGAAGACAGTTTAAACTCAGGCTATGAACTTTTTATGTACCTGTTCTCCACTTCAGCCTTTTAGTTGAAAGACCCAGATACTTGTTCGTCTCCACTTCCCGTGTACTCTGTGAAAAGTGAAGCATTAAATCCCTCCAGGCAGAAACAAGAAGGATGGCACCAGCGCAGCTTTCAGAGACAGTCCTGTGCAACAACATTTCCACCACTCCTCCATTTATGTTTTATTTCACTTTTATCTCCTAATGTTGTGAGTGGGTGTAATTTCCATTTCAGTTGCGTATCAAACCGTTGCTCTGGCATGGCTTTTTGTTGTTGTGATGTTTTTCAGTGTTGCTAATTTACGATTAAAGCCATGACTGTAAATACTCGCCTTGTTAACGTATGTCATTTTGAGCTGATTCACACATTTGCATTTATTTAAATCACTATTCAACCAAAATGTTCCAGTAGGAGAAAAAAAAACTGCATTACTTCCACTTTACTGAATCTGTGGATGAGATTGGCTTAACTGCGTTTCAGTTTTATTTATTTATTTTTCTTAAAGAGACAGAAACTTTCTCTCAAGCTTATTGCAGCTGTTTGCAGCATGAAAACTTGTGATGCTCCGCTCATAACCCAGGCTGCTCTGCCATTAGCTCAGTCTTGGGGAAACATCTCTTACATTGCCTCATCTCTTCTCCAAACCACTCGCACGCCTGTGTTTATACAGTATTTACTGACAGAGATGAATCCAAATGTAACTAATTAAAGGCTGCCAACTGTTTCTGCAGAATGTACCCAGGAGGCCTCAAAATCATCAACATTTTTTTGTTTTTTACACTGAAACACTGCTGCTCAAAATTACATAAAATTATGTTTCATGTTTTGCATGAGCTATATTTTGGCAGAACATTCAGAGAAATAAGCACAGCAGAATTAACTTTAATTCGATCAGATATGGTGAACATCTGCAGCTTGTTAGCCGAAGTTACACTTCTGATTTTCTCAGACTCCTTCATGTCCTGTTTGCCAATCATCTCCCTGTAAGACATGTCCAAAATACATTCACAACTCAGCGAGCATCACCTCTTTTATCATTCTACCCTGCATGAAAGAGATCTGTGCAGTCACAGTTCGAGCAAAGTAAGCAGGTTTTGGTTCTTAGAGCAGAGAGAAACACAGAGTGCAGGTGTTGTGTTTCCCTGGAAAGTTCGTCAAAGTAATAATTTACCACCAAGTGCTGTAAGTCTCAGTACCGTGAATCTGTCAGAGAGTTGGTCCCGTCAATTTCAAAGCCAGTAAGTTCCAAGGGACAGAATCTGTCTTGTTGGGTAGTTTACTGTGCCTGAAAAATAGGCTGTTAAACCAAACAGGGAATAGGAATACGCTCAACTAGACTCAGTATCGGTCGAACGGAAGACAGAATCTGAAGCAGAAAAAAGTGTTTCTAAATAAGGCAAATGAGGACACAGGTGAGCAGTCAGGCAACAGACAAAAAAAAAAAAACAACAATGCTGACTTGAGGATACAGTATGGATGTGAAATAATTCAAGTTTGGTCAAGAACTGAGAAACAGAAGCATGAGTCATGAAAACTAAAGTACCTTGACTGTAAGAAAAATAACTTAACAGGTTAACTGTTAAATAACTTATAACAAATAACTTATTCCTCATTGTTTCTGAACTGTGATGTGTTTTAGTCATTGGATGGAGTCATTTTTCCTCATGATTTCAACTTTTAATCTAAATTTTTTTTTGACTTTTTATCTCAAAATGTAGATACCTTATTGCAAGTTTTTAACTTTTTCACTTGAAATTTTGACTTTTTTTCCTTATGGTTTCAACTTTTTAATATCAAAATTCTGATATTTTCTCTCAAAATTTCACCTTTAATATCAAAATTCAGATATCTATCTCAAAATATCACCTTTAATCTCAAAATTTCGATCATTTTCGATCAAAAATGATGTATTTGATCAGAAATATTGATCTTATCCCAATTTTTTAAAACTTTTTTCCTCATGATTTCAACTTTTATCTTCAAAATATGATATTCTATCTGAAATTTTTACCTTTTACATAATATTTTTTGTCTCAAAATGTAGACCTAATAGGGGCCAAAAAAAAAAAAAAGCCAGGTTTTTTTTGGCCCCCATTAGGTCTATATTTTGAGACAAAAAAATGTTACGTATAAGGTAAAAATTTTAGAAGGTACTAGTCCTTCATCTATAGAAGCTCATTTCAGCCTTAAGAAGAAAAAAAAAAGCAGTTTTTTCTTTTTTTTAAGGCTGAAACGGGCTTCTATAGATGAAGGTTCAGGACCAGCAAGAATTCAACACTTCTTTTACCCCTGGTTATACAGTATGTTGGAATATGATGAAGAGGATTTAAGACTAGCCACCTGAAATCTGTTATAATAATTTAGGGCTTTAGTTATAATATGTCTGGGCCAAATTGAAAGAGCTGGCCAAAAAGGAGGCAAACAAAGAAATGCAAATCAATGTAGAAAAGAAAAGTTTACAAATTCCCATTGAAATAAACAGCCCTTGTTCACATATCTGTGAACTCACATGTACAATGTGCCAGTTTGTCTCTGTTAGGTAAACTTTCGGCCAGAATGTTAAACTAGTGAATATCTGAAGTATGTTTCAAATCAGCTGTGAAACTCAAGTTAATTTTGGCACCCTTTTGGTGTTGGGCTGTGCAGAACCACATACATCTCAAACAGTGTTCAAGAGCTGCAGATTGTGTGGAAAACAATTTTCAATGCCAGGATGATCATTCCAGGGTTTCATGAAATGGATACATTTGTGAATCTGTGTTTCTCTCCCACAGTCTAAAACTGGTTGCTATGGTGGAAGCTACAGATGCTACAATTACCAACCACACATCAACAATGACCTGTTTTAAGCCCTTGAAGCAGTTAAAATCAGACTCCAGACACCAAACTACACTGCTCTGCTATAAATAGTAATTTATGTTACATTTTTATGGATTTATTACATTGCAACCACATTTAATTTAAAAAATGTATTAGAGTGATGCATGTCAGCAACATAAATAATGCATAAATGTAACAAAACATAAATACATAAATACATAATTTCATAACTGTATATCACAAAATATGCCCGACACATTAGATTAATACCAGTGAATGCAATCAGTTAAACGCCAAGGAATGGAATACAAGCAATACTATATTGCTGGGAAATGAATTAAAGTTGAATTAATTTACAGTCCTTGTGCATCTGGGAATGAGACTGTTATGTCATAAGCACCAGGTATTTGCAACTCTTGTCCAAAGATGGGAATAAAGTAAGATGACTCACTTGGAAGCTACTTGATGGCACAACGTTTGTGCTGCACAACATGGGTGTCCAAACTAAGGCCCAGGGACCAATTGTGGCCCGCCATCTATTTTCATACAGCCCCCAGCTGTCATTTTGATATATATTGATTTTGTAACTTAAATTAAGCATGTTCTAGTTGTGTACATTTGCAGTTTCTGTCAGATGCTTGAAAAAAAAACCCTACTTATATCTGGTAACATCTCACAAAAATGTGGAATGTGCAGAGGCCACTTCATGAAATGGCGAAGAAAAGACACAAGTTGTTGCATAAAATGGTTCAGAATGCAGGATCAGAAATATTTGGGGTTGAAAATGTTCTTATCACTGTCTCATAAACAAACATGATAAATTCCAGATCCCGATCCTGCCATAAAAAAAATACATATTTTTCCCAGGTTTGGTTTTATCTCATAGGTCTGTGATAATAACACTAGCATGTTTGACTAAACTTGGAGACAGTTTTTTTGTTTGTTTTTTTTTTCTTTTACAGGAACTACCAAAGCAAAATAGTTTCCAAATTGAGCACTGATTTGTTACTTTCACTGATAATAAACATGTACCCTCGGCCCTTGGTCATTTTTACAGTACTGTACACTGGTGTGGAAAAGTTGTCCAAACTCTGATTCTCCATCTGAAGAAACAGAGTAACAGAGGAAGAGTGGGGATAAATCTGTGACAGCTGAGCCAGCACAGTCTGTGCGTGTGTGGCAGCAAGTTTGGTTTGTGTACCTCCTGCTGTGCATTTATTAGCTGCGCCTCTCACGTTTCCACAACACATTAATATGATGTGAAATCACACACTGAGTCACCAGTGACATACTGCTGTAGAGTTAATAGTGTAGGTAAAAGGTGGAGTGAACTTGATTGGAGCGCTGTTAGACATTCAACATGACAGAGACTAAAGAGCACATTAGCGCTTTGTTAGGGAAAAAAAAAACGTCCAAAACAATTCAGCGAAGTGATGGAAGTATCATGATGTTGTGTCTGTGCACTGTCACTGACACAGAGGACATTTCAGCTGGTTTTCCTATAGTAGCTGATGTAGTTTCAAGGCGTGACGCACTCTGCAGAGATCTGTGAAGCTCATGTTTTTAGTTCATCACCCTCAGATTATCTTTTCTGTACCAGCCTTTAGCCTCCAGGCCCCACCGACCCTACAGGCTTCACCCCACATCAAACACTTCATGAATACAGAGCTGCCATATTTTATACGACGCGGTATACACAATCAGTCATTTAACCTTGAACGACAAAGAGGACAAAAACCAGAAACTTTTCACGGAGCTTTGCCCTGGGTGTTTGGCCACCCTGAGGCTCCACATAATAAAACATGGGACCTCTGCAGTGCCTACATCTATATCAGCCTGCATCTCTGCCCTTCCCCTCTCTGTCTGATTATCTATTTATTTCCCATTCCCCCTCTCATTCTACCTCATTCTGTCTGCAGTCTCTCTTCTTTCTCTTCTTCCATTTAAATGAACAGAGGGCCAGAGAGGGTTAGTTGAATACCGCTCTAATCTCTTTCTTTCTCTTGCAAGCCAGTCTTATGCTATAAGCCCCTATTGGTAGGCAGCCAGCGACTGCTGAGTCTTGTTAGCTGTATCCCCTCTCGAGACTGTTTAATGTGTTGCATTGCTATTCAGCGGCAGAGAAGAGGAGGGGCGATGATAGAGGGAAATTGGGGAAGGAGAAATACAGAGTGTATAGGACAGTACGCCTGCTGGAGGCTCGATTTATCGTCCAGGAACAGTGATGGTCATTTGTCCTTGTTTGTCCTCCATCATCTCAATTTCTTTACTCCTCTCTCCTGGTCTGTCTTTTTTCAGTCTCCATCCACAGAGATAGACCTAATGTGATTGTTTCTTTTAGTTTTAGTTCACGTGTACAATCATTAACAGTCCTTATCTTATTATCTTGGTAACTACGCGCTATCTCAGTCAAGTTGAAAGTCATAACTCCACTTACACACATCACATTTATTCCTGCCTGTATTCACATTGAACTTGATTTAACAAAGTAACCCTCTTGAATTCTTGTCTTTCCCAAACTTTTTAGCCCATAACCCCAAAACAGTGCCACAGACCAACGACCTCTGTTATTTGAATGCACTGAAAGGCTAACCCCCCAAAAAACCAACCTCTTCGTACAACTTGCTGTGTTTCCTGAATTAAACTGGTTTACTCACCTCAAGGGTCTTTGACAAAGAAATTTCGAAAACAGACCAAACATTTTCTGTCCTTGTGGTTTGATAGAGATGTTAACAGATATTTTTATTTTGGCAAAACTGGATGAAATATGTACTTATATTCCTTTTTCGATTTTTGGGAGGCATTTTGCAACATATTATGTGATAGCATAATATTGACACATATTTCTCTCTGTACTCCTAGCCCATCTCTAGTAACTACAACAATGAACCGGCAGAGGGTAAGACAGGCAGAGGGTAAGAAAGGCAACTGTCCCGTTTTGGTGGCTCATTTCATGACCTACATGAACCCTGCAAAGTCCCCAGTGTCTACAACTCTATTTTTGTATTTTGTCCTTACAATTTTTCATTGCTTTTTAACGATACTTCATATTCCTAGAATCAGTGGTACCAAAGCATAAAGGCAGTATGAGTCCATTTTTCACTGAAATAAGTACAAAGGTGTCACATATATATGAGTGTGAATTTTCAACAATGATTCTTTTCACAGAGCCAAATGTCTCCAAACCACATTCACAGCTTCATTGTTGCAACAATTGCAACCATACTAATACCTTCAAAATCCACTGCAACGCTGATCTGTTCTCCATTTTCCTCTCTTTGATGGTGCTGAATGGCCCACAGTAACATTTTAAGCATCAATCTGCAGCAGTGCAGCGTGGAAGAGACTGTGAACTCTCCACAGAGGAGTCAGCAGTGGGAATGAGCAGTCCAACGTTGACAAGCTCTCTTTGACTTCCATGTTCGCTTGGGGGGGTTAAACGGCTGACAAGTGGGGGCTGCATCTAGCTGCGGCGATCAAACACAGACACACATGCACGTCCACTCGCGCGTAGACATTCAAATGAAGGTGAAAATAGTTCTCGCACACCACGCACACGTATGCAATCCACAGCAGGCTGGAAGGCTCTGGCGTGACTGAATATAGAGCGCTCTGATGTCACATGCTGTGGCGTGAGAGTGACAGCATGATGTACCGCACTTAAAAGTCAATGTGAGCTCCAGGCATTCGCCATCCATCACATTGCTCCAGAACTCTGAGCGACATCAGGGGCACAAGAGTATATTCTATATTCTACATACAAACTAAGCAAGGGGCACATTTGAAAAGCTGAGTTCACGCAACCTCTCACATTTAGACACTTCAGGTTCATAAAAAAGCCAAACACACAGTCACAGACAAGTGGAGCTGTTTCTGTGACCCTGCAGCCTCACAGACTTCTCTTAAAGTTTACTCCCTGCACTTATGAATTTACAAGACCAGGGGCTAAATATAAACTTCTGAAATTAAGCTTCGTGTTTGCTTACATTTTTGAAAAGGTTATGAGGGGAAACTGAGCCGCATAAAACTGCTCTAATATCACCACTGAAGAACCTCATTGACCACTTCTGGCATAGCACAGCTTTAACACCAGAAGGGCCAGGACTCCATTTCCACTCGAAAGGCCATGAAAGGTCAATTTGAGCACAGGATTCCAAATCTCATTATTTCATATGCTAGACACCAACCATAGAGAGGGATGTGTTTGATTGAAGTCAGTGGGGTCTTTCTTTTGCATACACAACAGTACTTGTCAACAAAAAATTGTCGCACCATGAAGACAGGAGGTAACCTTTCGAGTTGGTGGGACCATAGATATATATAAGAAGCCTTGATGCCTTTTTTGCGCTTTAAGCCAATGGGAAGTAATGTCGTCACATGGCGGCCATCTTGGAACAGGGCTGCTTGCTCACTCATTACATTACAGTCAATGGAGCATGAACTTTGAAATAACTGTTGATAGCTCAATTTTCAACCAATTTTCAAACGGTTTTGGTTTGTTATAAACGTTAGAAATTTAACTAATTAACTTGCAAACATAAGAATATTTTCAAAAAAAAATTGCGATTTAAAAATTCAGCCTGAATCATAGACAAGTGAATAAGGTTTGTAGTAAACTAAATGGTTTGTACATCCGCCGAGAATTCAGCGAGTTATGAGTGTTTTAGTGAGTAAATCATCATCCTTTCCATTGATTACAGTACAGAGCACCAGAGCACAGGCCTGTTCCAAGATGGCCACCACGGTGACAACACTGCTGACTCCGCTGCTGACTCCACCTTAAGGCATCTAGCCTTCTTATACATATCAATGGGTGGGACCATCTATGCCTCCATACATTTCCCCCTTCAAACGAATGCATCTTATGACTTATGGTTGAGCAGCAAAGCGGGGCAGAACTCACCCCCCATCTCCAGCTGATTGGAGCAGATCTGGATGTTCTGTCTACATCTGACATTTCTTCTTCTTCCTCTGTCTTCTTCCTATCTTCAAATAGGATTTTCCGATGAGAATGAGGATGACAAGTAATTTTCATCCTCTCTTTCTTTCGGTAGTGATATATAGCAAGCATGTAAATCAGTATTGTATAAAACCCTGTGATCTGTGTCCCTTTATTCTCCACTCTGTTGCGCGTAAACTGCACACTCACACCAGCTGCATGTTTAGTACAGAACATTGCAGGACTGCTAGACAGCTGGAAAAATTACCTATTGACTCCTGGCTTGGGGGCACTCATTACGTCTGTTTGATGTTGTAGTTAAGCTGATTATGAACTGTTTTTGACAGTTTGTTTTATGTTAAAAGTCACTGGCTATTTTTGGGTAGTTTCCATGCATAACTTCCTGTCACGCTTGATCTGCACTAGAGTGAATCTACATTTCAAAGCTCCGGCATCCGACAAAAAAAAAAAAAAGACTGTTACGTATCTGCTGCAACCTGTCGGAGCAGGGATGCAGCCAGACCACAACAGGGCAGATCCAGTATGCGCTAACAAAGCAGCAATCTCCTGTGTGAAAAAGTGAGACATTGTGGAAGTGCTAAAATCTGCTGTTCGTTGAGAGTGAGCTTGTGGCTGGCTCCAGAAGTACTTGTAGTTACATACACACAAAGAACAGAAAAAAAAAAAAAAAAAAAAGCATTCATTCAGATACAAAAATATCTTTAGTCCGGATCACTGATTTTGCTAACTGCACACACTGTACAGGGGGGTGCTTTTTTTTTCCTAACTCAGCAGTTCAGAAGATATTAAAATCATGAGCTCGGCCAATCAGAGACTTGTGACTGCCCTGTAGCCGTTAATGTGGAGACTCATCACCAGCCCCATTTCCAATACAGCCACAACAGCTGTTTTAGTTCAGAACTCTGTTTCAGAGACAGATGGGTGACGTCACAAAGACTATGTCCATTTATCATACAGTCTATGGAGTTGACACACTGACTTGAATAGAAACCTATCTGATCTAGTGCTGCAAATGGACTGGACTGGAGTCGCATCTGGTGTATTTTGGCAGTGACTTGTTTGGAAGTTTTGTCTCTCTGTGCTTCTCTTTGACAAATTTTATTCCAGTGTTGACTTATTTGCTACAATTTTCAAAATTGCTTGGAAACTAACTTGCTACAGCGTTATTTAGAAAAATTAAAAAATTGAAAAAAGAAGCAGCAAAAACAGCAAACAGAAAAAATCAGGTAGTTATGATGATAATATACAGCTAGTGTTAAATCCCAAATCCTTCACCTTTTATCAGCTCCACTTAAAATGGCTTCCTCTGTCTATCACACCTAACCACACCCACCAAAGTTCATAAAACTCCACCCAGTAAGCCTCAGCCTCCCTCTTTTTCCCTCCAAACCTCCAGCAGCAGGACAAACAAAGACACCATGTAAGTAAAGCTGATGAAATGGACTTAAATATGTCAAAAATGGAAAAAAAAAAAAGAATGATGTGTTGAGATGTTAACTTGTTTTATGCTTGCTTTAGAAGTTACCAGACCAAACATAAGTTATTTACACACCAGATGGATTGATGCATACTTTATGTAAGTCAAGCAGTTATTATTTGCATTCATTCATTTGTATAGATTTAAATAGGGTTCTAATATGTCCTTTGTACTTTTGTTTAGACAACAACATCCATCTGTGGCAAATTATGGAAGACCTTAAAATAAACCTGTGAAACTGCCTTTGGATCCTGTCATGTTCTATAATCCAAGGCCACTCCTGAAACAGTTTTTTCAGCTAGAGTGTTTATAAATGGAGTGTTTATATCTAATTTGCAGTCTGTATGATTTGTAGAAACAACATTTAAAATATAGAAACAGACAACTTTAGAAAAAGTTACATGATACATACATTTGGAAATAGTGAATGACCCTCATTGCTTTTCAAGTGTTAAAGGAAAAATGTGACCTCTTGCTCTTTTTTGGAAAATATAATTTGAATCCACTTAACTGACAGGGCAGGAGGAGCTGTGAGAAACTATGAAAGAGCACATTGATTTGATGATACTGTTACCATCCAAATGAGTTGAATACTTGAATCTGATTGGTCAAACCCAGTAGAAAAATAAGGTTTTTATCCATCACCAGCTAGGGCCTGATCACACATATCATGTCATATCAACCTGGTGAATAAGAACATCACATTTCATCTTTTCCACTGTCTCTGGTAAAACATGAGATTCTATGTTTTGTTTTGTTTTTTAATTGGTGTGAATATTGTGGCAATAATGTCAGGTTTGTTTCCACAGTGGGGGAGATAGAAGAGGAGTAACATTCTGTCCTGCAATCCGGGCATAAAAAAAAAATGGTGAGAGCATCTCTGAGTCACCTAAACAATAAGTGATACTGATGATACCAGCATTGAATTGGATGCATGAAACAGGGCTCAGTGCACTGTAAGAAGACAGCCATCATTTCACTGCTAGTGACACAGAATGTCAAAAATGACAAATGTCTCACCTGCAAAAGAACCAGAAATGTAGATTGAAAACCATCTCGACCCCATGGGAGTGAAGGGGAACATGGAAAATAGAGGGGATAGGGATGGATGGTGTGATCGGAGAGCCAATATAGTAGAATGAAGGAATGAAATACAGGAATGTGGAGAAACCCCCTTGAGAGGCAACAGAGCAAGTGGATGTGGAGGAAGAGGAGAGAGCAAGGGCTTGTTAGAAGGCAAGAGAATAAAAGATGAGCACTATAGGGTCAGAGAGTGAGGAGCTAATGAGAGGAATGGGACCAGGAGAGAGGAAAGCAGGAGATACCGAGGACGGATGGACAGATGATAACCTGACCAAATATAAGACACTCAAGTAATAGGACAGCTTCTGGAATGTGTTTCATAAAAAATAAAAGATGTTAAATTCAATCTCATTTAATGGCACATGCCCACCTCAGCAATATGTCGACTAATGTAAAATGTATTTCATTCAGTTATCTGATTTTGAGTCAACTCAGTTACGACTATACAAGACCTTTTCTTGGAGGAGAAAAAGATTTTAATACAATGTGAATTTCTGTTTCGGACTTTTTTTTTTTTTTCCAGAGAATTTTTTCAGCAAATACTTGGCAATGCACTTTAACCCAGTGGTGCATAGTGGTCTATACACTTGACGCCTATTTAAAAGTTTTTTACTCCTAAATTCAATGGTTCATGTGGTGGAAATTCATATTAGCCTGTGTCAGGATATTTTTATTCTTCTCAGGGCCTGAAAAAATGTTTTCAATTTTCTTTCCCCAAACATATATACATTTTTAAAAATGTTTTAAACAAACATTTGAGGGTGAAAAAGCTTACAAACTATATATTGTTCAATGTTAAAATGGATGAAAGTGAGTTAAAATGTTTTGCAAAGCATTAAAAAAATGATTATTCATGAAATTACCAAAAAAAAAGAGTCATATTTACATTAAGTTCACACTGGTTTATGTTGAATGCTCAGTTACAGATACTTGAAAAAAAGGGAAACTTTTTTCATGCCTTAAGACAAATAAAAACACTCAAAGGAAAAGTTCTGACACTGACTTTCATAATTCATACATCAGAGGGTTAATGACACAAAGTGTAGTGAGGAAGGTTTTAAAAAAAACTAGATATTTATTTTCCTATGTTTTTATCCTAAGATTTTTTTTGTTATATTTACACTTTACAGTATTTTATCTATACTGTCAGAAAAGAGAAACTGTTTTCAAGTTTTCTGAAAATTCACAACAAAACTTTTGAATCTTATGAGTTGAAGTTATTTTGCTTTTGCCGGTAACACAGTATTCAGGATATCTCTTTAACTCTCAGTATTTTCTTGGGTCTTTCCAGGATGTGATTTATTTGTATCTATTTCCTAATTTCATGCAACAAAACAAACACCAATCTGACAAACCAGATGCAGAAAATTAAAGATGCATGCAAAGGAGGCTCCTGATAAGCTTCCAAAATAATTCTTATTTCTTGGACAAGGCCCAGCATAAAAGAAGCAATGACAAGTAAAGCACATCTACCAAACTAAAACAAATGAGCTGACAACACAAAAGTTCCAACAATAAGTCAATGACATGGAGTTCACAGCTTCAGAAAGCACAACAGGGTCCATAAGGAGCATGCTGGATGTTAGCAGGGTTGCCAGATCTGACTGTTTCCAGACAAAACACTATGTGAAACCCACCTAACTCAATAAAAACTAGCCTAAATCTCAACTTCTTCAGAAACTCATGCTAAAATCATAAACATATTAACATGTAGCCTAAAGAACTCATCATAAGCACACAACTGTGTTTATGTTGTGCACTAAATAAAGAAAATTGGCAAAAACAGACTCCCTGAACAGCGAAGAATAAAACCATGACAACTGTTAGGTCTAATTTTAATTTTGATTTCAGTCAAATAACTCTAACTTTTTTTAATTGTTATTAATATTATTATTATTTGAACGATTAAGTCAACAACACAGTAGAACGATACACTGATCTGCCTTTTCGAAGTGTATATCATTTGCCATCTCTTGAACTGGGGGATATTGAAAATTAACTACTTAGTGCTGCCAGTGACCATGTCTGTGTACTTACGAGTGATCAGTTCTGTATCACAGTGGCACTTAATTGACCAATGACCATCACTGATCGATGATATCATATCCCACAGATCCTGTCCATGTCAACATTTAATGCACATAAATATTTTTTTTAATTTTTTTGCAACACAATGGCAGCTATTTTGTCAATATTTTATCAAGATTATGTTGTGAATGGCAGCCCAAATTTTCTCAACCAGCCCAAAGGTGTTTTTTTTTTGTTTGTTTTTTTGTTTTTCTAACCTAACATATCAAAAGAAAGCCCAACTTGGCAGAAACCTGCCAAATCTGGCAACACTGGATGTGAGTTAAAAGTGAGTTCATGACACATACACATAGTGGTCTGAACAAACTACAGAATCAGCATGGGAGAGTGCATGTGGGTTTTATACTTTTTTTTTTTTTTTTTCCCCACACCCTGTTGTGTCCCTTGGCATCCATTCCCAAATTGCAGGAGCCCATGTATCACAAAGAAAACTCGAGATGAAGGTCACATTTTTGTACATTGTTAAGAGCACTTCTTTTTTTTTTTGCCCTTTCCTCTTCTCTGCTGTGTGGACACAAGCAACAGCTAATCACACATTTGTGATGGTGATTTTTGTGTGATGAATCATATAAATGCCTGTGATTTTGCTCTTTAGACTGCAGGAGCTCTTGTTTGTCTGCGTACATCCGTCTAGCAGTTGCAAATTTTAGGTGTATGATGGAGAATTTTTCTGTGTAAAAGGGACCATGATAGGCTGATACATCAATATCATTCATCTGCACTGAGCCATGGGAACTTCAGGGATGCATCAAGCATTAACCAAGCTTAAGAAGGTACCACATGACTGCTCTTGATATCCAAGCATCTTTAAACCCACCGATATACAAATACAATTCCAACAAAAATGTGGAAAGTAGGGCGACAGAAGGCACATACAGGCATTGTTGTGTATTTTAGTGCCAAGTGGAAAGAATCAAAACAGCAGTTCTTTTTGTCCACAGCAGTTCATGCGCTGTAAGAAGAGGTGTAATGTTCACTGAAGCATTAGTGCTTTTATTAACACACCAACTTCAGCACAGTTAGACGATATGATGGCTACAGGGATAGCTTTGTTACTTTTTTTTTAGTATTTCTGGAAAAATGAGGATATCTAATTGTATTTTATAGAAATTAGTATATCTATCTATCTTAATGAGGTGAAACGATGAGATTGTTGTACTCATTAAGCAGCCAAATTAAACACAGCTGGCCATTTTTGCTTCAAATGTTTGGGTTTCTTTTTTTGTTTTATTGACTCTGAAGTTTTGTGCTGACAAGAGTTTGGTGATTAACTTTAAAGTTGATGATTTGAGCTTGAGTTTATCTTGATATTTGCAGGAAAGTAAATCAAAAGTACTTTTATGTGATATAATTATATTGGTATAAGTAGCAGCCTCTAGATCGTGCTTTCTGCTCTGCAACTTGTAATAGAAATTTAAATTTCTTTTATTTTAATGCCATTGTCTCCAAACCCATTTCACGCTGGAAATAAAATTAAGTTCTCCTTTTATTTTTAATGTCAGGCCGTGATGCTGTTGTAAACAGACTCATTTTGAGAAAAGTGCATTAACTTGATGAATTGACTTTAAATCCACTGAAGAGAACATATTGTTTTAACAAAGAAATCTGCCTCTAAGTGCTTTTTTCCATCAGACTGTAAAGATCTGCTGAGCTTGGATTTAATACTGCACACAGCACAAAGAGGTTTTAAACACCATCAGGGCACAGTGAGCACTGTGATGGTAACTTTCTGAGGAGTGAAAGGCAAAATACTGCTCTGGAGTATTTGCTCCACTGCTCACCACATTGCTCACAAGCTCTGGATAAAATATTGCCTATGATATCCACTGTTAATAGTTTAGTTTGTTGTAAATGTAATGGCAAATATATTTTATTATACTCTTTAAAAAGCATATCTTACATCACTTTATCAAATTTTCATACAAAGGGCACCAAATCCTGAAAAATATAGTGAGTCTAGACAGTAGTTAAATTATTTATGGACTCAGGTCCTACATGAGCAAACATTTGGCATCATTTAGGAACACTGGGCAACACTGGCGAGAACAGAATTCTATCAACTAGGCATGAATCGTGAGCAGCACAGACTCATAGTTCAGAGCCATCTGCCAAAGTGGGATGAAGGGAGATTTAGAAAGTGAGCGATGGGTGGAAACAAACAGAGCAATAATAACAAAGGACCATACGAGCACATGGCTGCAATGTGAATAATATCAACTGCTAATAACTCATTTAAGAGGCAACGTCCAACACATCTAACATAAGCTTTGACAACTACAGCAATAATATAAGTCTATAAATGAGGCTCATGACAGTGAGTGTGGAGGTTGAATCAAGCAGGTGTACAGCAGCAGGTGGTGCTTATCAACAAACCACAGGAGCCTATGAGACCAGGAAGCTGAAGACATTCTAAAAAGAAATAGAGACATATGGGCTTCAGGTCATCGCAGACCTGATGCATCTCCTCCCACACTTCTAAAGATCAGGTGACCAGTCTTGGATAAGTTAAGGCCAGTGTTGTGATGACAGCCTCTCTGTTTTGCAGCATTCTTGCCAGCATGTAATATGTAGAGTTCTGGGCAATCCTGTTTCAGATGCAGCTCTAGAAAGCCCAACTGGTTTGTGTGGCCTTCAGTTGTCCAGAGTCAAGAGAGCTCTTGTGTGTATATATTCTACAATTGCTTTGACCTTGTCTACTGTAGCCTTGATAGCAGCAACACCACTGTGTACAATGAGATTCAGGATGTAGGCAAAGCAGTCGTTCATTTCGAAACCAACGAGAAGGAAAGTACATTTTTATAATTAAAGATGAAATGACATTTCACAGACATGAAGGAAGTTGTTGTGTACTGACCTCCCTAAGTGTCTGGCAAACGCAGTTCAACAGTCAGCCAAACTCCTTATCCAGAAAGAAGAAGATGGAGTGAGGTGTTGTTTGGTTCTCATTTATTTCTTTTCATTTTGAATTGTGAGTAAAACTGGAACAAAAGAAGACACTAATTTGCGAGGTAACAAAGTAACACCATCTCAATGTAAATATGTCTTCCAATCTAATACAATGTAGCATTAAAGCTAATGCTAAATGCTTACAGTTGAGTCAAACTTAACTAAACTACCTAAGGGCTAACTGATCATGGTGTGTTTATGCAAATGCTAATGCCACTTGCTGAGCTATAAGCTAGGCATCTATATATTACCCTAACACAAACTGGATGCTGTAGTTAACACATTTGGCTAAACATTGCTAAGCAACCAACGCTCGACAGCTAGCAACCGAAAACAAATAACTTACAGCCGTTGGTCTTAAATTCAAAAGTCAGGCTGAAACAGTTTGGTTCTCCAGGATCTGGCACATGTTCCACTTCAGGTCAAGACAAACAAACAGAGCACCTCCACTTCCTGGTCTTTTTATCAGGTTCCTTCTCTTAAGGATGACATCACTTCCTTTTACCTCATTCTTTACAGGTCACCAGGTGGTGCCAGAGCAATCCAAGATAGACCATGTGTTTCTGTATGTCCAACAGTCTGTGGTGAGACATAACTTCATCCAGAACAGAACGTTAGTTGGGTTCAGTTCCATCAGGTATTGTCAAAACCCCTTTTATTCAACAATGGAAAAAAGCCTCACATAAGATTTGTTCTCCCTGGCTGGCAGTTTTCATCACTGGAGAACATTCAGATTGTATGAGGACTTCAACTACCACAAACTTTTCTGGGTTCCCTGCCACTAGTGGAAGTACTACACTACAGAGGACTTTACTCTGCAGCTGGTAACTGAGTGATGCACCACTGTGACCGGCAACATCAAAGGTACTTCATCCATCTTTAAAGGTGCTTCATCCATCTTTATAATGTCCTCTGGTCCAATAGAATTCTTGGCTATCTTTGAGTGAGTTTACAAAAGTTTGTAACTTTTTCCTCTCCGTCAGTAGAATGGTGCTAACACAGTTGTCTGTGCCCTGATGGACAGGCCTCTTCGTCTCATAAATCTGAGGCACCACAATGGTCCACCTCTAAAATCTCCCATCTTCTTTTTCAGTGGCGATTGTTTTGGCTTTCATTTGGATTTACGCGTTGTAAACACCGCCGCCACCTGCACTTTGTGTGTTCACCCAGTCTTCAAGAACGTTTTCAATTTCGGACCGTCAGCTTGTCCTGTCTCTGAAAGCTTTTACCGTCTTTTTGCATGGAGTCAGTTCTTCATGCTGCCGTCTCTAACGTCTCTCCAGTGATTGACTGATGCCAAGCTTATGTGAAGCAGCTCTATTTCCTACTTCGACAACTAAATTGACGTGAAAGCTGCATTCTGTGTATTTCTATGCACGTTTTCCATGATGAGATTCATGAACAGTTCCATAGGTCTACTGTGAACCATTCTGTAATTCCATTGGTCTGAGCTTATGCTTCTGAATGCATTGGTGGCATGAAGCTTAGTGAGGCTAGGTTAGTGGCTTGTAGTACAGTACTAAATGTGGCAACAGAATAATTAGTTTGGAAAAACCCTGGTGTTCAGTCAACTTGACCTGGAACAGCATTCAGTGGCAGAGTAATTAATCTGCAGGAACTTCATGTTTGATGAGTTTTTCCAGGATGATATTTGAGGAGGTTTAAGGGAGTTTCAGTTCCCAGAAGTTAGAGAAGTTGGCCAGCTCTCCCAAAATGGTGTCTGTGAAGGGTCAGCAGTTCATGTTCCAAGAACCAAACAAGATATAGGTGATAGGATTTTTACAGAATATCCATGTTTCAGTGTTATAAGTGTTTTGACACGGAGCAGGCAGTGAGGTAAGGATTGAAAGACTGTAAAGAGTAGTTAAGGGTCCGTCTGTTGAGAGGTGTTTGGAGCTGTTTAATACTCACTCTGTCTCTGTATCGTTCATTTCAAAATCCTCAACATGAACAGAGCTGTTGGGGAAATATATGATTGTTATAGAAGCTTTCACTTTGCAAACGAGAACTTTATCCCTCTAAATCAGACATGGGCAACTTGAGGTCCGGGGGCCACATCCGGCCCTTTGGGCATCCCTGCCTGGCCCGCAGGGAGTCAATCATGGGTTAGAATATAAACGAAAGAAATAAAATCAATACAACTGTGTTGCTTTTATTTCCAAAAGAGTGACATTTCCATTATTTCCATATGGATGCCCTTGTGCGCATAAGCCCTTTGTAAACAGCAACAAGTGATGAAGTTCAACAAAACCAAATCAAGATCCTCTGCCACTGATGATCACCCTTCATCTGTCTATGACCACCTCAGGAATTCATCCAGATTTTAATGTGTTCCTGGATTTTTCTCACTGAAGAGGTAAAATGAAGCTAAAATGTGTTATTATTTTGTATAAATTTGCTTTAAATTTGGACAATATATGTGAGAACTAACAAGCTTGACATAAAATGAAGCTCTGATGTAATGATTGTTGTGTTTTGCCTGTTTATCACTTCCACAGGAGTATTTTCCTATTTGACCCCCAGTTTCACATGTTAACAGAAATTCCTCATTCTTCTAGCAACCACTGGCAGAAAAAAAAAAAAAGTGAATATTGAGCAGAATTAAGTTTACATTCTTCTTGGTGTGACCTTTTTAAATGAATTGGTTTCTTCTGTGGCCCCAAGGAAAGAGGAATTGCCCACCTCTGCTCTAAATTCTCAGCTCTTTTACTTATAATTGCTGTGAATGCAGCAAGGCATTCACAGCTTATGTTCTTCTGTGTCAAAAAAGTTTAAGATTCTTCTTCTTCTTATTCTTCTTCTCTCTTCCGCCCACTTTTTTGGATCGCTTCTTCTCCCACAAATTTCAACCGATTTTCACCGTTCAAACTTCAAAACGACCGGCTCGTTCAGGACTGGTGCGCTATGACTTTTCAGACCGGTTTCACTTATACTTTCAGAGATATTTCACTTTTTTCACAATTTTTCTTCCATCTGGAATGACTGTAAAAAGTTCAGATTCTGAAGATTTCAGGGAATTACTTCTGCCTCATTCGGACCCTTCTCATTCAGTCATACTTTCAGCCAGAAACTTTATTCTACCTGCAAAATGTTCAGCCATGNCATTTATAGTTTCTTCACAAAACTCCTTCAAAGGTCATGAAGTTTATCAGCCCTTGCAGCAGTTTAACATTGGTGTGTATGTGGTGGAATGTTCAAACTGTAGAGTGAGGATTTGAATTTTAGAGTGTGGACCAGG